>JANFCV010000631.1:0-31513 GCA_024500475.1 Phthorimaea operculella
GGCCGACTACTTGTACACGCATAATTACAAAAATATGTATTGATATTTTATTTTCAGACAGGAAAAATGTTGGGCCCAAAGCGTGTCCCTGTAGTGTAGAAGTCTAAACTTAGTCTGGCTAATAATATTTTATCTACACTCATTTCGTAATATTCGTTTTACAGAATCGAAAGTACGAACGTAATGAACTGCATCTTCTTCTTCTTCTTTATGATGAATTAAAGAAGAAGATGAACTGCATTACGAATATACAGCCTTTAAAAAAACTTTCATGCTACTGGCAGCTACATAAAGTAACTCGATTTCTAGTATTTGAAAAAAAATTAAACGAATTGACCCGCGTACCAAATTGTAATCTGTTCCAATTTGACACTGGCCAACAGTAAGTCAAATAAAAAAAAAAAAACAAGTGTCACCCGGGCGGAACGAAGCAAAGATTTCATTCTTTGATCATTTTTCGAATTAAAATTCACCAATAAATGGTGTTTAATTTTAAAAGTTTTAAATTATTTTTCATAGTTTTTCTTGTAGAGTGTAGATAAAATAGTGTATGCAACTGCATATAATTAGGCTTTAGAATGCTCGTGTCAAACTATTATTGTAACGGATCTGGATCGGGATAGACGGGTTGGTTCGGGATCGGGGTCGGGTTCAGGAAGGAATCAAGGGTAAGGGGGCGGGGCAAAAGGGACTATGAAAAAGAAGCTCCAAAGGCTCGAATAAAAGGGGCGTGTCCAAGGGGGCGTGGCCAATTGGCAAGTGGGCGGGGCTTAGGGACAAGTGGGCGGAGCTTAGGGACAGGTGGGCGGGGCTTAGGGACAAGTAGGCAGGGCTTGGGGGCAAGTGGGCGGGGCTTAGGTACAAATTGGCGTGGCTTGGGACAAGTGGGCGGGGCTTAGAGGGGAAGTAGGCGGGGCTTGAGGGGGAGTAGGCGGGGCTAAAGGGAAAGTGGGCGGGGCTAAAGAGGAAGGTTCGGGGAAGAAAGCACCACTTAAAAGTTCTTGATTTATTGCACTTTCTCAACACTTTTACAACACTTTTACTTATTTTTCACTTTTCACTTCTCGCTTTCCACTTGAGTTCACTTATCTGATCACTTCAGAAAACTTCTTCTTTGTCGCCGAAATGCTCCGCTTATATATGATTTGCTCACGTTCCTTCTCTTTCACTCGTAGTTCTCTCTCTTTCTCACGGATGACGTATAGCACAATCTAGAAAGTTCGAGCGTTGGTGCGATTGTTCCGTTGATGATTCCCTCTCTGTTACTCTCGCGCCGTCTCTTTCCCGCGAGTGACGTTTGCGCGATCTAGAATGTTCGCGCTCCGTTTCGATGTTTCGTTTACGCTCGCGACTAGTGCTGCACCGTGTTCGGTCACGGCTAGTGATGCGCCGTCCGTAACATTCTCCCCCCGGCGAGTGCTCGCAGCCTTTGATTCAACCGGTAGGACGGCGATCTTTGACAGGCTCCATTTTCCGACTGATGTTTGTGTGACCATTTCGTGTAATGTTGGCTCTTCGGGTTCTTCTAACGTGGGCCAGGTCTCTTCAGGTTCTTTTAGGAAGCTAGGACCCTGGAACCACCGGTCCGTAACTAGCACGGGTTCGTAGTTGGCTCTGGTGGCGTCGTCTGCCACGTTCATTTCTGTGGGTAGCCATCTCCATTGGGTTGCGTCACTGAGTTCGCTGATTTCGCCCAAACGATGAGCAACGTAGGCTGTGTATCGTTTCCGGTCATTCTGTATCCAATGTAGCACTGTTCGTGAGTCCGTCCAAAGTATGGTTCTGACGGGTTGCAGTCGGTGCTCGGTCACTATGGTTCTGGCCAGACGCGCTCCGATCAACGCAGCTTGGAGTTCCAGTCGGGGAATAGTCTGGGTCTTTAAAGGGGCTACTTTAGCTTTAGCTGCTATAAGTGTAACTGCCACGCTTCCGTCTGGTTTTCTTGTCCTCCAGTAAGCGGTAGTGGCGTATGCTTGTTCACTGGCGTCACAGAAGATATGAAGCTCACTGGTTTCACTGCAATAATCGTACTGTCGGTTCAGGCGCAGATCAGCTACGCTTCTTATGTTCTGTAACCATCTTTGGAAGTTTTCTGCTGCTTCGGTAGGAATGGGTTCATCCCAACCAAGCTTGTGCCGCCATAGTTCTTGTAGAAGTATTTTTGCTGTGATTGTGTACTTGCTTATTAGTCCCAGTGGATCGAAAACAGACATGACAGCACTCAGAGCTTCACGCTTAGTCGGTGCTCGTGATAGTTCTCTGACAGCAACTGGCACTCGGTTCAAAGCAGTGTTGAAGCTGAGTTGGTCTTCTTTTGCCATCCACATGAGATCAAGGGTTCGACTGTCAGTTGGTGTAGGTCCCAGATGTGTATCTTGTGTAGCACGATCTTTTGGTGGAAAGGCTTCTAACACTTGAGGGTCGTTTGAGTTCCAGCCGCGGATCCGGAATCCAGCTTTCGAGTGTACCAGGGCTACTTCACGTGCGATCTTGATGGCATCTTGGAAAGTGGCTAAACTGTCTACGTAGTCATCCATGTAATGACTGTTTTTTATCGCATGCGCCGCTTCTGGGTATGTGGCGGCATGGTCATCAGCGTTCTTGTTCCTGACACTGTGTGCTAGGAATGGTGAGCTCTTTGCGCCAAAGAACATCGAGGTCAGCTTGTAGGTTCGTGGTAGGTTAATTCGGTCTTTTCTTCTCCAAAGAAATAGCTGTGCAGGTTGATCTTCAGGTCTGATCTTAACACGAAGAAACATCTCTTCAATGTCGGCAGTAACGGCTACTGGACGTTCGCGGAAACGGAATAGTATGCCCATTAGGGTGGGTCGATTTTAGCCTTTTTTTTTAAATTGTGTCGGATCTTAAGTGGGGGGGTCTCAAAAGTTGCGTAAAAATATAAGCTTTTAGATAATATTTTTGGTTTTTTTATTTATTAAGATTTTCAGCCCTCTACCGAATTAAAAAAATATATAATTAAAAAAAATAACGTAGCTTTAAAATAATGGTTAATTTCAAAATAAAACTAACTTTAAAGTAAAATAAAACATATATTATATATCAATTATCTTTTTGGCTAACAAAAATCGTACAAGTTACAATCGAATAAAAAAAACAAAGCATAATGATAAGACTAATTTTACCTATTTTAACACCTTGTAATCAGATTTACAGTCAAAAGAAGGCATGATTGATCTGGATTGTAATTTTGTCCTAATGATTCCATCTCGAGCTGTTTCACCAGCAACACTAATAGAAGCCTCTGTCACTAGTTTAACAGATCGTTCAACAGCTTGCGTGTGACAGGGAAATGAAGAGTAAGTGACATCTATCGGAGACTTTTTCTGCATCATTTCGATCAAAGTGCAATCAGGAATATGGCTTAAGATTGGTGGAGGAGTTACTTCAGATTCAGCCCAAATAATGATATCGATATAATCGTTAGCATTAAAGTTAAGCTTTGGCAACTTAAATACTCTAACAGATGCACTTTTCTTGTTCCTTGCTTCAATTATTTTCCTCAAAGCTAGATCTCTTACGAAATTTCTTTCATCAGCAATCATAGCTAGTAACAAATTCTCAGGATGAGCGAAGAAAGCATTTCTTTGAATAACAGGATCAATTATAGATTTGATTGTATCGTCAAAAGATCTGGAGAATTGTATCATCTTGAAAATATGTTGCGGGCCATCCTTGCAACTTGGCTTCTGTTTTATGTAAAACCACGTTGGAGCGTAAACTTTTACAATGTATTCTACAAGTACTTTTAAATTGTTTGTTGGCTCATTAGATCCAATATAAAGACGCAGAATACGATTGGCTGTAGTAAGCCAACGAGAATGAGCCATTTTACCTGGTTGTCTGTTAGAAAGTTCAGAGCTGCAAGTCCCAGAAGATACAGCACAAGTTATTTCATACAGATATTTTTGATCTGTGCTTAATGATTTGATAACTTCTTTGTTTAATTCTATCATGTTACCAGGAATAGCTAGATATTTTTGTGGCTTTAATGTCTCACAACTCTCAAGGGCTTTGCCGATTGGACCGGAATATTCTTTCGGACCACTTGTATTGCCATCTAAGCTATGAAATAAGTGCCTCAAAGGTAGCTCGTTGGCGTGAAGTTGGCATATAAACCATTGCAAAGGTCTTTTTATATTTAATTCTGTTAATCTTATTGCACCCGATTTCCATCCGGTATTAGTTGCTGTTCCGTCACAACCAATACATTTAAAATAATCCAAACTGATATCATGCTTCTTGCAGTAATTTATAATTGATTCTGAAATTGCTTTACCAGTCC
The DNA here is from genome assembly GCA_024500475.1 of Phthorimaea operculella. Lineage (NCBI taxonomy): Eukaryota > Metazoa > Arthropoda > Insecta > Lepidoptera > Gelechiidae > Phthorimaea > Phthorimaea operculella. Next base: position 4,304 of record JANFCV010000631.1, read on the forward strand.
CAGCTCGGGGTGTCGTGTGTCCTAAATAAATGGATCCTGGTTCACCAATTAAAGAAATATGCTCTCTTATAACAACTCTTCTATGCGAACGACCGTCTAACTTTTCAATGAGTAGAGTTTTGTCTTTCCTACCATCAAAATATATGCCTTCAATGAGGTTCTTTGCGCTATTCTCTTGTAGGCTTTTGCGTTCCTTATTACGTGCTCTACGGATTTTATTTTTGTCTACTACTAAGTTGTTGTTTGTCGCTGATACAAGTCCTAAATCTTGTAGGACAGCTGACATAAGAGCTGCTCCAGATCTATCCGACACTCCATATCTATCACAAGTTTCCGCAAATTTTGGTAGTTTGGAAGTATTGTACGATGTTTCGCTTGCTGATGGTGTTTTAATGACACATTCCTGATTAGAAGTATTTAGATCTTTTGGTAAATCAACCTCAGAATCCATCAATTTTAATTTTCTCTCAAAAGAAAAATTACTTGGGCCTGGTTGTGATTCATTAAAGTTTGAACTTCTTTGTAGCATTTTCTGTTGTCTTTCAATTCTTTGTTTATTTTTCTTTGTTACAGTATGATCTATTCCTGAAATTACCATTTTTCTTTCTGTTCTTTGGTCCAACAAAAAATCTCGTTCAATTACAGGCACTTTATTGCTTTTAATGCAAATACAAGATGTTATGATTTTACATTTGCATGATGCTATATCAAAGAGTCGTGTGAAAGCCATGTCTTTAAAACTTGCCACTTTACGAGTATAGCTTTCAGATCTCTTGCTTTGCGGATATCGGATTAGTTTTAAATATTCATCATAAAACTTTTTAATAAGTTCTTTGATTCGTTTTGGGCTAACGATTGGAATAGAAGCTGATACCCAAATTTTCTCGATGTCACGAAGTACAATAGTAAAGATTTCACTTACTGCTGGCTGTTTCCCTGAGTTTTTCATTAGCAACTCATGCCTTACATGTAGTATATACTTTATTACGTCCGCTACTGTAGGTAACATTCCGAAGTTAATTTCTGCAGGCGCTCCAAATATGGGACAATCAACATCACTTCGTTTTATGAGATATTTTTGTTTACTCATTTTAACACGGCACTGATTACTATACAAAACTTAAATAATAACAAATTGCTACCAAAATCAATATATCTTTGCTAATACTTTGTAACTAGTTTATTACGTGTCGAAAATTAACTGTTTGAATGATAATTCAAATAGTAATTGATTGTGTGAGAAACGTATGCGTCCTATCAAAACTGTCGATATTTTTATCTATCTACCCACCTATAAAACCTAGTAAATATGCATAAAACTGATTGAATATTACGTAGTTGTCTTAAAAGGCCGAACTATAACCAGAACAAGCAAAATAATAATAATCTAAAGTGATTTGAAGGGTTCAAAATTTAGGACGAAAATACCTATTTTTTCGATTCTTTAAGCTTCAGTAGAGGGCTAAAAGATATATTGTATTATTTTTTAAATATTTTTTTTGTGGTGTAATGACAATAACGCAACTTTTAAGACCCACCCATGATTTTTATCGAAAAAAAATTAAAATCGACCCACCCTAATGCCCATCAGTGACTGGAGTAAGTCGGGTCCTTCCAGCAAGTGATCGTTTAGGCTTGATCCATTGCATATTGCAGCTGCATCAAAGACCAGACGTGCCGGCTTGTTCGGTTTGTTCGGGTTTCGTACTGCGAAGTGTGGTAAGTACCAGCATTTGGGGCTCTCATGTTCGTTGCCGGAACATTCTTCGGCGTATCCTTTGTCGATTAGGTTCTGGATCTGTTTTGCATATTCTTCATACAGAACAGGGTCGGCATCAAGCTTTCGTTCAATGCTTCGTAGCCGGCTTAGCGCAGCTTGGTAGTTCGGAGGTAGCTTCGGGTTGTCGATCTTCCATGGTAATCCAACTTCGAAGCGACCATTCGTTCTTCTTGCTGTACGGTTGAATATCTCGACGGCGCGATCCTCTTCAGGGTTCGTGCGAGGTTCGTTTTTTATCCCTAATGAATCAAGGGCGAAGTGATCTAGTACTGCCTTCTCTAGTGTGACGAGTTCAGGGGCCACGCTGATGTGCAGGACTTGTTCTTCTTCAGCTTTGGGGATTGGGTTCTGGGATCCTCCGTGCAACACCCATCCTAGGGTGGTGCGTGAAGCCGCTGGTTCTTCTGGGCGTCCCTCTAGTAGCTCACGAGTGACAATCAGGTGCCAATGGTCAGCGCCGATTAGGATTCGAGGTCGTGCCGTCTCGTAACATAGTTCGCTTGGGTTCAGTTTTGCCAAATGTTTGTATTTCTTCAGTTCAAAAGTTCGACGCTTTGTCCACGGATGGTCAGGTGCCGCATCGTTCTAGCATTAATCTCGTGTGTCTGGTTTGATCCTCGTGCGCGGATTTTTAGGTGTACACGTTTGCTTGTTGGTTCAACCTGGGTTGAGGACACAGCGTGTATATGTAGGGGTTGTGTTCGGCCCTTTGCGTTCACTCGACGTGCTAGTTCCTCGTCGATTATTGTCGTAGTAGACCCTTCGTCAAGCAGGGCAAAGGTGTCTTCGGTTTTTCCATCTGGTCCCTCAATTGTAACTGGACAGATCTTCAGCAGGATCTTTCTTTTGTTCGTGGTGTCGAAGATGGACGTCGAAGCAACAGTCTCTTCGTTATGTCGTTTTTCTTCTTTACCTGTCGGTTGCTTAGGATCACTGTGAAGCAATGGATGATGTGAGTGTGGGCAATTTTCCTTGTTACACTTCGGGGCTGTACAAGATGCTCGCTGATGCTTGTTCTTCAGACACCGAAAGCAAAGACGTTCCTTCTTTGCCCATTCCCAGCGATCCGAGACTGACATGTTCCTAAGCTTCTTACATTTCGTGGGCTCATGGTCTCCACCACAACAGAATACAGAATATACAGAAAACAGAATACAGAATCGTTTATTTGTTGGAAAAAGGTTAGTTATAAAGGTCTTAAATACTACATATTAGATGAGATCAGCTAATTCCTGCCTTTGCCGGCATACAAATGTAATTTAATTTTAATAATCATGTTCGTTATTTAATAATATTATATTACAAAATGTCAATCGAACTATACCTACAATAACTACATGTCAAAAACTTTTACATTCTAAGAATTCATTTATACTGTAAATACATTTTTGCGTCAACATTTCAGTAATCTTTTTTTTGAATAATGTTATATTTAATTCTCTAATACATTTTGGTAATTTATTATATAATTTAGGCGCCATACATAGTGCACTTTTATACATTAATGCCGTGTGAGCTTTTGGTACATGAACTGCGTCATTGTCTCTTCTATTTCGATTTCTTACTACAGACAATCTTTGAAATAATTCTGGATTAGATTTAACAAACAACACAGATTCTAAAATATAAATAGCAGGAAACGTTAATATTTTGTACTTAGTAAAATAAGGTTTACAACTGTCCATAGGCGACAAGCCAAAAATAGCTCTAATACATTTTTTTTGATAAATGAATACAGAGTCTCTATGTGTAGAGTTTCCCCAAAACATTGCACCATACCTCAGACGAGACGCAACTAAACCATAATATGCAGAAAGCAGTGCATTTGTGTCTACTACTGGTGCTAGTTTATATAATTGATAAGCTGCTGTACTTAGTCTTTTACATAGTTCGCAAATGTGTACCTTCCAGTTTAGCTTACTATCAATGATCAAGGCCAAGTATCTGGTATCATTTACAATATCAATCTGCTTATCGTCGTGTTTGGTAATAATATTATCGATATGAATGCGTTGATTGAAATACATAACTTTTGTTTTGTATATGTTAATTACTAAATTATTGTTTTGTAACCATGTTATCACAGATTTTATTGCATCATTAATATCGCTTTCATATTGATTTTTAATTTTACCTGCTATAGTAACGGTACTGTCATCAGCAAAGAGAGAAATGTGTTGGTGAGTAGCCGTTGGCAGGTCATTTATATATAATATAAATAAAAGAGGGCCCAGTACGCTGCCCTGTGGCACACCAAACATAACTGTTCGTTCAGAAGATTTATATATTCGTTCTGTCTTGCTTGCAATGTCAATTATCGATATTTCAGTTATTTGCTTTCTATTTGTTAAATATGTTTCAATAAGTTTTAAGACATTACCACGTAAACCATATGACTCCAATTTCTTTAAGAGTATGTTGTGGTCCACATAATCAAATGCCTGGGTCATGTCACAATAAATAGAGCAGACGGGTGTTCTAGTGTCTAAATTTGTTATGACTTCCTTTAGAAAATCAAACAGTGCCATATTAATATTCTTTTTCTGACGAAATCCTTTTTGTTCAGGTACTAAAATTTTGTACTTTTCCAAAAATATTCGAACTTCTGACACAGACATGGTTGTTTTAAATCGGGTTCAGCGGCAGCGGTGTAGATCTGGGCAGCATTCCGTGACGACTTTGAGGTTCTATTGCTGACGGGATCGCCCCTCCTTGTCTGAGGCTTTGCTGCGGCACTGTTGTTAAAATTGAAGCGCAAGGCCCTGTTTGCTTCCCTCAAGAGGAATTGTGAGAGGGTCTTAAGCTGAGGTTCGTTCCTGCTGGCATGCTCATCTGCATAGTCACACCATTTTGAGTTCAGGTGTGAGCTTAACTTAGAAGTTACTTCCCGCGTCAGCATTGGATTGATCAAATTTCGGTCGTCGATGTGTTCTAGGACGCACACGATGTTCTGGAGCTTCATAGCAAACCGATTGAGTTCCAGCGCAGTGTTGCCCAGCTGTGGTAACTTCTTTAGATCAGCAAGTGCACGGTCTACCATAATCTCTAGATGGCCAAAGCATTGCTCTAGCGTCTTCATTATCTGGTTGGGGTCCGTCGCAGTATAGAGGAGAGGCGCAACCGCTTCCTTAGCCTCCCCCCGTAAGCAGGTTCGAAGACGGGCAATGTTTTCTGCTGGTGGAATTTTGTAGAGTGCCGTGGTTTCACGCATAGCAGCCTTGAATGGCAGCCATTCGGTCGGTGCTCCACTGAAGATTGGTAGTTCCTGGGCTTGACGTGATCTGGGTTGAGCAGTCGCCAAGCGTCCTAACGTCTCAGCGAGACGGTCAATAGCTCGCTCACGACCCGGTGTTCGGGATCTGTTGCGTCGCGGCGGTGTTGGGCTTCGAGATCGTTGACGGCGCGGCGGAGTCGGCGTTCTAGATTGTTGACGGCGCGGCGGTGTCGGGGTTCTGGTTCGTTGAAGGCGCGGCGGCGTCGGGGTTCTGGTTCGTTGACGGCGCGGCGGCGTCGGGGTTCGGGTTTGTTGACGGCGCGGCGGCGTCGGGGTTCTGGTTCGTTGACGAGGCGGCGGCGTCGGGGATCGGGTTCTTTGACGCGGCGGCGGCGTCGGGGATCGGGTTCGTTGACGGCGCGGTAATTGTAATTGTAATTTATTTATTAGACTTATTTTTATGGGTAAGTACATCAGTTGCGACAGTAGGTAAAGAAACTCGTTAAGACTTATCTGGTTCATTGTCAGTAGCAGCCCAAATAGACCGAGGTCCGTGCTAGGGTTAGCTACATGTGGCGGTGGCGTCGGAGTTCTGGTTCGTTGACGGCGCGGCGGCGTCGGGGATCGGGTTCGTTGACGGCGCGGCGGCGTCGGGGATCGGGTTTGTTGACGGCGCGGTGGCGTCGGAGTTCTGGTTCGTTGACGGCGCGGCGGCGTCGGGGATCGGGTTCGTTGACGGCGCGGCGGCGTCGGGGATCGGGTTTGTTGACGGCGCGGTGGCGTCGGAGTTCTGGTTCGTTGACGGCGCGGCGGCGTCGGGGATCGGGTTCGTTGACGGCGCGGCGGCGTCGGGGATCGGGTTCGTTGACGGGGCGGCGGCGTCGGGGATTGGGTTCTTTGACGCGGCGGCGGCGTCGGGGATCGGGTTCGTTGACGAGGCGGCGGCGTCGGGGATCGGAGTGGGCTGCTGCATGCTGTGACTTCGGTTCTGTTCGGTGACGATGCCGCTGGCTAACTCCCCATGGTTCAGTTGATGGAAAAGCGAGAGTGTTCTGGTTGGTGTTTATAACCCAGTCCTTAACACGGGCTAGGTCGGCGCCTGTTCTTGCTCGATTTTCTTCAAATGCTTCTTCCTCGATTTCGGCGATCTCTGCATTCAATTTCTTTTGGATTATTCTTGCTTCAATTGCGGCGAGTTTCTGTGCAGCTTCGTACTCCGCGCGCAAAATTCGGGCTCGAACACTAGCGCTTGTTGATGCTGAGTGCAAGGATCCTCCACCATGGATTCTGCTTCGTTCAATGGCGGTGCGGTCTGCAGCATCAAGAGTCGTCGGTGTTTCGAAGAGCAAGAGATCCTGAGATTTGTGTCGATCGGAAACAGCAGCGGTGCGATTTGTCGCTGTACTGATGTTCAGTTGGTGTTCGGTTGGGTCTGGTGGCAATTGAAAGTATTCACTCGGCGGAACTGATGTCTGAGGGTCCGGGACGAAGCTAGCAGCTCGGTCTAAGGCGTGCGCGGCTCCATCTAAGGCGGCTTGTCTTGCGGCAGCAGCAGCTGGTAGATCTTCATATTGCATGAAGGTGACGCCTTCTCGTCGGTTGCCGAGGGTTTGGCTGCGGGTCTTAGGTCTGGTTCCCATGGTGCTGGTTCGTTCCAAGATCCGGCTCGAAGGACCAAAAATTGTAACGGATCTGGGTCGGGATAGACGGGTTGGTTCGGGATCGGGGTCGGGTTCAGGAAGGAATCAAGGGTAAGGGGGCGGGGCAAAAGGGACTATGAAAAAGAAGCTCCAAAGGCTCGAATAAAAGGGGCGTGTCCAAGGGGGCGTGGCCAATTGGCAAGTGGGCGGGGCTTGGGGACAAGTGGGCGGAGCTTAGGGACAGGTGGGCGGGGCTTAGGGACAAGTAGGCAGGGCTTGGGGGCAAGTGGGCGGGGCTTAGGTACAAATGGGCGTGGCTTGGGACAAGTGGGCGGGGCTTAGAGGAAGTAGGCGGGGCTTGAGGGGAGTAGGCGGGGCTAAAGGGAAAGTGGGCGGGGCTAAAGAGGAAGGTTCGGGGAAGAAAACACCACTTAAAAGTTCTTGATTTATTGCACTTTCTCAACACTTTTACAACACTTTTACTTATTTTTCACTTTTCACTTCTCGCTTTCCACTTGAGTTCACTTATCTGATCACTTCAGAAAACTTCTTCTTTGTCGCCGAAATGCTCCGCTTATATATGATTTGCTCACGTTCCTTCTCTTTCACTCGTAGTTCTCTCTCTTTCTCACGGATGACGTATAGCACAATCTAGAAAGTTCGAGCGTTGGTGCGATTGTTCCGTTGATGATTCCCTCTCTGTTACTCTCGCGCCGTCTCTTTCCCGCGAGTGACGTTTGCGCGATCTAGAATGTTCGCGCTCCGTTTCGATGTTTCGTTTACGCTCGCGACTAGTGCTGCACCGTGTTCGGTCACGGCTAGTGATGCGCCGTCCGTAACAATTATCACACTCGGCTGCGCCTCGTGTGATAAACAGACACTCACATCCTAAAGCCTCTCATTATTAGGCAGTTGCGTAAACTACTATTAAAAGTTTTTGATTTTTAACATCTGCTCTTACTTAATTAACTAAAAGAAAAAGCAAAATAGTTTAATGTCAAAGTCAAAGTCAACAGACTAGCGTTAGTACAGATTTTAGACAAAGTACAGACAAAACCTAAACCACTGAATTACTTAGATACAAGCTAAGCCTAAACCAGTCTTCTTCTTTTCGTGTGGGACACCAAGTCGTTCAACGACCAGATGAACCCTGGTGTCAGAGGTTTTCAACCGCCTACAAAACCAGTGTCAAACGCTATTATTCAGCTCGCACTCGTATATGTAGTTAGCATCGAGCGTGCGGGTTGTAAGCACCGAGCTAGTGTTGATTAATAATGAGATGCCTTGTTTGCTCTCAGACGGAGGGCAAGCAGGCGAACATCCGCGCGCTGCTGTGCTCGCTGCACACCGTGGTGTGGGCCTCGTGTCGCTGGAGCGCGTGCGACATGGCGCAGCTCGTGTCGCCCGCTGACGTCAAGCGACAGTACCGCCGCGCCTGCCTCGCCTGCCATCCCGACAAGGTAGGTTCCGCTGCACAACGTGGTGTGGGCCTCGTGTCGGTGGAGCGCGTGCGACATGGCGCAGCTCGTGTCGCCCGCTGACGTCAAGCGACAGTACCGCCGCGCCTGCCTCGCCTGCCATCCCGACAAGGTAGGTTCCGCTGCACAACGTGGTGTGGGCCTCGTGTCGGTGGAGCGCGTGCGACATGGCGCAGCTCGTGTCGCCCGCTGACGTCAAGCGACAGTACCGCCGCGCCTGCCTCGCCTGCCATCCCGACAAGGTAGGTTCCGCTGCACAACGTGGTGTGGGCCTCGTGTCGGTGGAGCGCGTGCGACATGGCGCAGCTCGTGTCGCCCGCTGACGTCAAGCGACAGTACCGCCGCGCCTGCCTCGCCTGCCATCCCGACAAGGTAGGTTCCGCTGCACAACGTGGTGTGGGCCTCGTGTCGGTGGAGCGCGTGCGACATGGCGCAGCTCGTGTCGCCCGCTGACGTCAAGCGACAGTACCGCCGCGCCTGCCTCGCCTGCCATCCCGACAAGGTAGGTTCCGCTGCACAACGTGGTGTGGGCCTCGTGTCGGTGGAGCGCGTGCGACATGGCGCAGCTCGTGTCGCCCGCTGACGTCAAGCGACAGTACCGCCGCGCCTGCCTCGCCGTGCACCCGGACAAGGTAACTGCTACCAGTGTAGTAAACTACTCCTTCTTGAGTTATATCACCGACTCCGCTATGTGTGATTTCCCGACTTCTCTATGCGTTATATCGTGACGCCTCAATGTGATATATTTTGACTCCTCTATGCGTTATATCCTGATTCCACAATGCGTTATATCCTGACTCCTAAATGCGTTATATCGCGACTTTTCAATGCGTTATATCCCGGCTCCTCTATGCTTTATAACGCGACTCTTTAATGTGTTATATCCCGACACCTTTATGAGTTATTTCCCTACTCCTCAATGCGTCATATTCCGCCTCCTTAATGCGTCATATCTCGAATAATCAATGCGTCATATCCCGCCTCCTCAATGCGTCCTATCCCAACTCCTTAATGCGTCATATCCCGACTCCTCAATGCGTCCTATCCCAACTCCTTAATGCGTCATATCCCGCCTCCTCAATGCGTCCTATCCCAACTCCTTAATGCGTCATATCCCGACTCCTCAGTGCGATATATCTCGACTCATAAATGCATTATATCCTGACCACCCAATGCGTTATATCCTGACTTCATAATGTGATATATCCTGACTCCATAATGCGATATGTCCTGACCCATAAATGTGTTATATCCCGACTCCACAATGCGTTATATCCTGACACCTTCTTGCGATGTATCATGACTCCACTTTAGGTACAATATAACGCAGCCACTCAGTTCGGTATATCGTGTCGCGTAGTTGATCGCTACGAGCACTAACAGTGTTCTTGTGTTGCAGCAAATGGGCACCCCCAACGAGAACATCGCCAAGCTGATCTTCATGGAGCTCAACAACGCGTGGGGCGAGTTCGAGAACGACCCCAAACAACAGAACCTCTTCCAGGGATAACACGGATGTTATACAATATACTTACTTGCTTTTGTTACAACTAGCGCTTGCGTATCGCCATCAAACGTGACTTAAATGGAATACCTCGGATTTTCATACTAACCATAGACAAGAATCAAGATGTTCCATATTCCTGTCTTTGGTTATTTCATCCATCCTTTTACGAGGGAAAATGTTGATTATACATATTGTGAAACCTCAGTAACGGTAACGGACATTCTTTTATTATTGTTTTTACTTGTACAGGTATCAGGTATCACGATACGTGAACAATGCAATTATTTCAAGTATAAATAAATATACTTGCAATACATAATATTATTTTTAATAGCGGTGGTTTACTAGAGTAAAGCTTCAATCTATTAGGTAGCTAATTTGTCAAAAGAGTTCTATTTACCCTATTCTGATAAATTGATAATAAATTAAAATCGACCCCCATTGTATTAATATTTCCAAATTATGTAAAATGTGTTAGTACGTTAAAATGGTTACGTTAACGCAGTTACGCACACGCGAACGTAATAGAGAATGTAGAAAAACAGCAATAATTAAACAGAAAATAAATAAATGAAATAAAAATGTATAGCTTGTTTCTCGAAACCACTATACTAGTGGTGATAAACCCCTACAGGGTGGCACACCGAGTGTTGTGCTGGCAACAAATCGAACTTGAAACTGACATTCCTTCCTTCTTTTCACTTCCGGTGGCAGATTAATCCTCACCCTGTATATTATTTACGAGTGCATAGGATAATTTGCTTAGTTATACAGTATAGTGTGAGGTATAGATATTATTTAGACAAAGTTATGAAGCACTTGATTTGTACATAATAGGAAGGTTCAGAGTAATATTCATACTGTTAGTTATATTCAGATAAATATAAAATAATAGCGTGTTTAATAAGCGTATTAAGTGTTATTTAATCAAAAACTTAAGCAGTTTCTTAAAATACTTATACTTAATGAGCGCAGTATTTATGTATTAAATAAATGATTCAAGTGACTTTAAAATGCAATTTTATTATTTTCTCAAAATACACCTTGACAATACAATAAATAGCAATCGCAGGGTGCTCTAAAATGCAGCTGAGCGCTTGACAAATGCGTGTTTACCAACTCTGCACCATCAAAAAACATACATGCCGAGACTCAAATTAACTTCATAAGCATGCTCCAAGTGATATACCTTAAATTTCAAAGAGCAACCTTACTTGACTATTTGTAAACTTTGATAGATTATTTATGTAGGTTAAAAATATAAAATCGGTCAAGAGCGTGTCAGACACGCCCACGAAAAGGGTTTCGTAGTCAACGTCTACATATCAGGTTTTTTAGCGTTACAAAGTTAATTTTGTTTCTGGTTTATTTGCAGCTGTATGATTACCAACCGCAAATAGCTTAAGGCTTAATATCCGATACTTTTCATGGTAACTTCATAATATTGTAAACTATAAGGTCCTATTAAATTCACTGCAAATATTTTAGGGGCAGATCAAATAAAATATAAGCATATACTAAGCAAATTTTTAAAGAAATCTTCACGCTAGTTTTCAAGAAAATTGCATTTAACTAAAAAAGACCAAACGAAAAAAGTGCACCCTGTTTGTCCTAGAAACACACACTTCGATGAATTTAAATTACGCGCCAAAAACATGGCGCTGTGATTGGTTGGTTGTTAGTGTGCGTGCCGTGTAAGTGAATCCTGTCTACGTGGCGGAACGTCAGTCGGGTCAGTCAAAGGGTGTTCACATAATTAATTAAAAAGTTTGTTTGAAAACGAAAAAAAAATCTAGCGTGTAGATTTTTTTTAAAATGCCTTAGATGTTTTTCTTATACATATTTACGCATGCCTTTAAAATATTTGCAGTGAATTTAATAGGACCTTATATATTTCATATTTTTTTTCAAATTTTCACTGTTTATATTTTAGAAGTTACAGCTGGAACAAATCTGGGGGCACGGCAGTGCCCCCACCAAGTCGAGCTGAAAGCGGCACGGCCGTACCATCCTTTTCTCGAACCAGTTCAGGCCATTTTTGACCCCCCCATATCTCCCTTGTCGATAAGTTTAGAACCCTCATTTTAAAATATATTATCAAGCACTGCATAGACGCGATACATTTTAAATTTCATTTAATTTGGACCAGTAGTTTAGAAGTTATAGTTAGTCAAAGTTTCTTAATTTTCTGCCTGACTGACTGACTGACTGACTGACTGACCGATCATCAAAATTCTAAGGTACTTCTAGCAGACTGAGGAGCTTGAAACTTAGAATACACCTTGTATTTAGTGTATGAATAAAGGGAAAACTATAACATTCTGAAAATACGGTTGCAACCGCATAACTAACTTTGTATTTCCATACAAATGTATAGGATTACAAAGTTAACTTTGCGGATGGGCTTTGAAATCTGTAGCTGAGGCTCAAGAAGTAGTTACAGATAAGAGAAAGAGGAAGACTATCTACAAAAGAATGAGATCTCACTAAAACATTTACTTGTAAAGAAGTCTGCCTTCAGTTCATCTACTGTAAAGTTGTGAGATCCATGTGATGCCAAGTCGGTTATTGATTTATTCAAGGACTACTTCAGGAACTTTCATTATTCCTGGTAGTAACAGACATCATCTTAGTAACTATATCGATATTTAAAAACTTTTATATTTACAATAACTAGAATGACTTGGCAATCGCACACTATTTGCTTGTGAGATACGATGGTCTAGTGCGATGGCCGGGTCATTCTAGTTATTGTAAAAAAAAAAAGTTTTTAAATATCGATATAGTTACTGTAAGATGATGTCTGTTACCTAATTACGGAATAGCTTAAGATGAAAGTTCCCTGAAGTAGTCCTTGAATAAATCAATAACCGACTTGGCATCACATGGATCTCACAACTTTTTACAGTAGATGAACTGAGAGGCGAGACTTGGTTCTTTTTACAAGTAAATGTTTTTGGTGGGATTATCTTATCTCGAGACAGAATCATTTTAGTGGCTTTGTTTTTAAGAAACCTCGCGTTAGTTTTCAAAGACCTAATCAACGATACCCTATTCAATATTAAACGAAAAAAAAAACTTTCCTCCATTTCACTTGCATGGAAGGGGATCCAAAAAAGATTTGATATAATTTTTTCTCAACTATATTTGATCAACACGATCTATCTTCACACCAAATTTCATGTCGATAGCATAAAAACTGACGAACATATGAGGGCGCGGCATACAGACAGACAGACTGACTTGACGAAATGATAAGGGTTTCTGGTAGACTACGAAACCCTAAAAAGTGCGCGTACATTAAAAGTTCCTACTAACTGTTATTTTTATACTATGGCCAAAACTATATTTTAAATTCTTAGTAAGTATCTACATGGCCATGGTCGTCTTTCATACGACCGTAAAGTATGTCTTGACTTTCGTTTTTGTATAAAAGTATGACAAATCCTTGAGTGTTTTATAAATTCTGGTGCTATTTAATCCCTCATCGTCATCATGGAGGAGGAGGCAGGCGAGGAGCCCGCGCCCCCCTCCCCGCGCTCCCCGCTCACCCCGCACTCCCCGCGCGGCTCCGACCGAGACACCCTCACGGAGTACCCCGCGCCCGCGCCCGCTCCCGCACCCATACCTGCTCCCACCACGCCCTCCCGGGGATCCCTCGGCTCCAAGCGGTCTGCGGGCTCGCGCGGCTCCCGGAACAGAGGCTCCATCAGGTCCAACGCGGACAAGATCGAGGAGAACATCTCGGAGGCCGTGTCCAAGCTGGTGCCCCAGGGGAACAGCATCAGCAGCTACGTGGACGAGCTGACGCACTCCGTGCAGCAGATCGCCGGCAAGCTGCCGCACGACGACCCCGCGCAGCTGCAGCACGACATCCGCAACATCACGCGCATGAGCAAGATCCTCACCGACGAGGCCGCCGCGCTCCGCACCTCCATACGCGGCCTCACCCAAGACATCAGGAGGAGCAGAGACGACATCTGCAGGTGTGAGGACGTCAACTTTCCCTATCATTTGTTCCTCATCGAAATGATTGTCAACAAGATCCATATGAAATGTGAGTGCTTCGAGTTGAACTCGAACAACCTCGTCATCTCTGCGACGTTCCTCGGAAAAGCACCGATTATTCTATATGATGATTCCTATGGGCCGCTGAACGATTTCACCAAATTGAATGTCGGCAAATCGACTCTGTTCGCTATGACTTACGACAAAATATGCGCCATCAATGAATTCGAGATCCTCTTGCAAATTACCAAGGAGCCTTCGTGTACGTCGTGCGTTACCAAGATAGCGGAAACTCGTATGGACTACACGAAAGAATTTTTGAAATTACGTGAAGAATTGTGCCGTAAATGGTCCGAAGAAAAACCTAAAGATAATATAATTTGTACGACATCGACTCCACTATCAAAGAGTATGTTCTATCTCTCGTGTGGTGACAAATGTAATATTGAATCGATCGGAGTTATCGAGATGTCGGTGCGAATGTCTTTCCTGGGCAAAGAAATCAACACAGCATTTTGTGCGTCGCCTAGTTCCAAAGGAACATCTGTATTGAAGAAAGAAGACAACGGAATCTCGATGTATTCTTGTCAGAAAGTAGAAATGGACGACCAGGGCAAGATACTGCTAGATGAAGACGACTACGTCCAGAAACACAACAGTTGTATTCCTTCAAAGAGAACCGCGAGTCCAGCGTCCAGTCGCGCCTACTCGTCAAGATCTCGCTACAATTATGGTAAATATAATTATTTATCTAAATGGCACTTACCTGTATGCATGTATATGTGTTAGGGTTTGAATGAAAATCTGAGAATAGTACTTTTATGCTACGTACTAATTACGTAGGTATAAAACGCCACCAAACGACGCAGGAGACGCCAAACTCTCCAAGCTGCTGTATTAAAAAAAGCAGAAATCGTAATCTCTCTTATCGTAAGTCACCGAGTCACGTAGGTATTTACTGCTCAATGAATCCCAGTGTCTACCAGGCCTCTGATAACAAGTGCTTTTGTAGCTACCGCTAACTACCTAAGAAGGTACATCAACTAGGACCCTGCTCTTAGAGGCACGTGATCGTCGAACTCATGAAAATTGCAGGCTAATAAAACATAATTACTTCCAGATACTCCTAACAACACCGGTGGAGGTGTGCAGAAATTCGACGAAATATATACGAAGATGAATGATAATGAATTAAAAATTCGAGTTCCGAAGGCAACAAGAGTGGACAAGAATCCACGATATGAGAAGATCCAGGAACTGTGCTCGTGCGAGGACATGGAGGGAGGGGAGCGTGACGCGGGCGCCGAGCAGATACAGTTCCAGCTGCCGCGTGAGCTGTGCGCGCCAGACATCAAGCACAACACCCACACCGCCAACCTCAAGTACACGTACAAGGGCTGCGACAAAACCTGCGAGAGCAGAGACCGCAAGCTCGTCAACGTCACGCCCGCCAACTGCCCCATCTCCTCCGCCGTCAATATGGAAAAAGTAGTGCATCCACAAAAAGACGTGTTCATTCTTAAGATCGGAAAGAAAATGGAAACTAAAGATAAGAAAACCGACCTCGAAATCGAACTGGTGACACCTAAAGTACAAAATGATAAGTTGATAAGTAACGACACTGGGCAACAGTACAGTAGCACTACAATTAAGTCCAAGAAAGAAAAAGATAAGAAAGGCAAAGGCAAAGGAGGAAAAGGGAAGGGGAAAGGAAAAGGCAAAGGAAAGAAAAAGGGTAAATAGAAATACTTACACAAATAAATCTCAGAATTAACACCGTGCATGTTCGTTTTATTTATCTATGTGAGCGTCGTTGCGTTGCCAATAATGCCTGAAAAATTTCATCCGTTCATTAAAAATTGTCCCTCCACTAAGCCATGTGAACGATTAATGAGATCAGAACGTATTGTATGATATACAGGAGTAGGCGGGTGCTACTCTCAATCATTTCATTACATTAATCATCTATTAGATATTTATAAACCTAAAAAACTGTTGACCTGTGAATTAAAAACTCAGCCATCACCCTAAAGTCACTTCACGTCGCCAGGTGACACGGCCACGACTGCGACAACGAAGAGCCGCGATATAGCGCATGGAGGAGCAGAGGCAGATCGCGAGAAGGAGCAGCGAAGCAACACACATCAGAGTCAGGACAGATCAGGTGGAAAATCCGCGATACACCACACGGAGGAGACGCAACATACTACTCGCGGGAGCCGCGATATGTCGCACGGAGAAGCTAAACAAAATCGTAAGAAAGACCAGCGACATAACACACGGAAGAGCAGTGACATATCCGATGGAAAAGCCGCGGGACATCGCGCGGAAGAACTGCAAAATACCTCACAGAGAAGCCAGGATAAGTCGCACGGAAAAACCGAGACAAATCACACTGAGAAGCAATATTCCACTCGAAAGAGCCGTGATATGTCCCCCGGATATCGCACGAAGAAGATGCGAAATATCAAAGGAAATAACGCACGGTGGAGGGGTGGTAAATCGCCCACAAGAGCAAATATATATCGCATAGAGGAGCCACAATATATTCAAAAGAGTTGTCTTAACATATCTCACGAAGAAGCTGCGAAGTATTGTAAGGAACAATCGCGATATGTTACACAAAGAAGCTGTGCCGTTGGCGAGACAGGTGCGCCAGTATGCTTCTCGTCTGCGGCTGTGACGAGCTGCGACGCTCCGGCCGCACCGCCTTGTGCAATGAGCACCGCTGCAACGCGAGCATGTTTACTGGCTTGCCCTCCGTTCGACAACATGCAAGTTAATTCATGTACACAATAAATAAATGGATTAGTTTTCCAAACCAATAAATAAACCAACTAGTTCGTATCGCTTGTGGGTTATACTTAGTAATTCCTCTAGAGGTTACGATCCTGTGATTCTAATCCCACCAAAAACATAAATGTGAAAATTGGTAGCCAAGTTCAATGTTCTGCCGAAAAAAGTATTGATATGAACATGGTCGCCAAGTTCAGTAAACATTCCTGAAATTAATTTCTTTATAAGGTGGCTTAAGATTCTTTACTAAAATAAAACAAACACCTTAAAATCTAGAACACCTCACAGTTTGACTGGGCTAGTTTTCACAATTTCCTAATTGTTTAATATCTTGTTTATTATGTACTCTAATCAATATTTGAAGTCCTATTAAAAACTAGCCAAGCAAAACTGTGAGGTGCTCTAGATTTTAAGGTGTTTGTTTTATTTTAGTAAAGAATCTTAAGCCACCTTATAAAGAAATTAATTTCAGGAATGTTTACTGAACTTGGCGACCATGTTCATATCAATACTTTTTTCGGCAGAACATTGAACTTGGCTACCAATTTTCACATTTATGTTTTTGGTGGGATATCATTACTTTTTGTTAGTGTTAAAGACGATACAAAGACTTTTAAAACATTTGACTTTTCTGCGGTTCTTTTAATTTTCTTGGACTTTTGACACACTTGAACGCATTGCCCATTCATTATCACTAACATTTTTTTGCGTTTTCTTCTTATTGTTAAACTTTCTAAATCAGGGCGGTAAAGAGTTCGCAGGCGATTGTACTCTATTATAGAAGTCTCTTGCGCTTTAATTTGAATTGTAACATCCTGCATACATCCACTTTTAACACCCTGTATATAGCCACTTTTTACACCCTGTATATAGCCACTTTTAACACCCTGTATACATTCACTATTAACACCTTGTATACATCCATGATACTTTTAACACCCTGTATACATACATGTTACTCTAAACACCCTGTATACATCCACATTTAACATCCTGTACACATCCACTTTTGGCACCCTGCATACATCCACTTTTAACACCCTGTATACATCCATGATACTTTTAACACCCTGTATACATCCACTTTTAACACCCTGTACACATCCACTTTTAGCACCCTGTATACATCCACTTTTAACATCATGTATACATCCACTTTTAACACCCTGTATACATCCATGATACTTTTAACACCCTGTATATTTCCACTCTTAACACCCTGTACACATCCACTTTCAACACCCTTGAACACCCATGATATACCCATGATATTTTAAACACCCTGTATACATCAACTAATAACACCCTATATACATCCACTCTAGAACCAACCTGCTGAGTAGCTCTACTCTACGTTATTATCTACAGTTCATCAAAATAAATATTCATTCAAATCTTACTCGGTCGGTACTAAAGACCAATTTACCTTTGCCGTTGCGAAAATAAAATCCCATACATTGTATATGGGAGTTTTAGAAGTTTAGCTGCAAATATAAGTTTGTAATCACCCTGAAATCACAAATTCGTAATTTTTTTTGTGATAAAAGTGAAAAATTGTAGATTTTTGATTTTTTCCTGTGTATTCACATAGTTATCTAGGTGTGTGCGAAATTTTAAGTCTCTAGGTCATCTAGAAGTGGGTTAGGTTTTTGATCTACAGGGAGTAACAGAAAGGGTATAACAAGCCGAAGGAGGTCAAGGTACTCATGAAACTGAACAACTTTCCCTATGGAACATGGGTCGAAATATGTAAAAATTTGGACCTCCCATACAAAATCGCCGATCAGCTAATTGATTTACTATGGGAGGTCCAAATTTTTTTTTCATATTCGACCCATGTTCCATGGGGAAAGTTGTTCAGTTTCATGAGTACCTTGATCTAGTTTCGGCTTGTTATACCCTTTCCGTTACTCCCGGTATATGTCAGTGAATGATAAAAATGCCGATTTTTGATCGTCAATATTTTCATAACCGTTCAACCTATGTTTATGAAATTTTGTATACTAGGTCATCTCGGAGGTTTGAACACGTTTACTAAATTTGATGTGCCTATCTTTAATAGTTTTAGAGTTATGAGGGGGTAAAAAGTGGCTCTAAATGGTTCGTGTAAATATAAGGTCCTATTAAATTCACTGCAAATATTTTAAGGGCATGCGTAAATATGTATAAGAAAAACATCTAAGGCATTTTAAAAAAAATCTACACGCTAGATTATTTTTTTCATTTTCAAACAAACTTTTTAATTAATTATGTGAACACCCTTTGACTGACCCAACTGACGTTCCGCCATGTAAACATGATTCACTTATACGGCACGCACACTAACAACCAACCAATCACAGCACGGCGCGTTTGGCGCGTAATTTAAATTCATCGAAGTGTGCGTTTCTAGGACAAACAGGGTGCACTTTTTGCGTTTCGTTTTTTTTTTAGTTAAATGCAGTTTTCTCGAAAACTAGCGTGTAGTGTAAAATATTTGCAGTGAATTTAATAGGACCTTATATACACACGGCCCGGTCCGCCAGTTCTTTGCTTGAACTTGGCTGGACACGCTGCCGCGTGTCTTGATAAGGTGTCCTCGTTACATAGCTTGATGCATGTCCGCCAATAATTTGTGTTCATACTGTCCGATCATCAAGTGATATGACTAATAAAACCCAAGTTTTCGTCCAGTGCATTTTTAGATAGTCGCTTCGAGATGTTACAGTTCACGGTATTCGTAGGAAACTTCAGCACATTTCAAAATGTTGCTACTGTAATGAAATGACCGCGACGCTTGACGGTTCAGTTTCGGCACCAATGCACCATAAAAAGTAGGTATACGAGTGCTCAGGTACATTTGTCATCGAAAGTTGCGGCTTCACCGCACTATTATGATTTCGGAGCTTAGCGAATTTGTTCAGTGTACTGTGCACTAAAGTCACAATACCATGCTTCTTTTGAATTTTCCCGGGATCAAGATTTCTATCCGATAGAAACACTACACAATAAACATTACAAATCTGCCCTTAGCTTCTTCTCATGCAGTAACTTAGAATAACCAGTGTAAGTTGGTCCCTTGAAGGTTCTACAAATTAGTTTTAGTTTTGACTAAAAACTAACACTAACCACTAAAAATTTAATCACCACTAAAACTAAATATTCAATCATCACTAATTTAATCATGACTAATTTAGTGACTAAATTTTTAGTTTTAATCGTCAATCGATTGAAAATATTAGTGATTGTGCCAACACTGCACCACGCTTGGCAGGCGGATTGGCGAGCGCAGTGCATGATGTTGCATTGACAGGGAACGCTGCTGCCCATTCCCTGGATAAGTATCCCTTAGTCGCTTTTTACGACACCCACGGGTAGAATTGGGGTGATGCTATTCTAAGCCGGCATCACACGGCTCATGAACAATATATCCTGAGAATTTTATCAATCTGGTATACCGGACACCAAAGTTATGAGGGTTCAAAAAAAACGACAAAGCACAAGAATTGGTATGTATTGCCCTTGCGCTTCGCTTGGCTCGTCTTGGCGGGGAAACTACCGTCCCCCAGATCTGTCCTTAGCTTATAACTTTTGAATATTACGGTTAAACAACATGCTTCGTTGGGAAGAATTGCTAAGAATAAAAAGTTCTATCCGGCTATGACATTGAAACATCACAGAAAATTACAAGTCTGCTTTTGAATGGCACTGGAAGGATTTGCTCAATATGACCCTTAGGTATGAACAGTTCTATCCATCTCTGTCTTGAAATTAAAACAACACATTAAGAAACCAAAGCTACCCTTGGCTCATATACACTAATATAATAAACAGGAAGCCTATGTTTGTTTTTTGTATGTATGTAATCGATAAACACCGAAACTACAGGACCGATTTACAAAATACTTTTACCATTAGAAAGCTACAACATTCTTGAGCAACATAGGCTACTTATTAGCTCAAAACTTTTGATTGGGTAAAACCTATGGTCCTACTCTCACAACTACGTACACGCCAGAAATTATAAGCAAAACTAAAATTATAAGAAAAATTAAACAAATAAATAAAATGAACACTTGAACAGTTTGTCATGTAGCATAGCCCTGCCTGCCCTCGCTTCACCCCCTTTATATTACCACCGGTCATAGATCGCATCCATCTACGGAAATGCAGCGTGAGGCGACAACGTGTTTCATCGGTGCGTTTACCTAGACAGTCACTTTCGGCCCCAGCGTACCTCATATCGGACGCATTCCAAATTTAATGTTAGGATTAGAATAAGTATTTCTATGTAAGAACTTAATTATAAGAAACTGCAAAGTATCCCGATTTTGATTTCTCTCCTCTGTAGCCACACGCTTATTTATAATTAGTTCAATAACAACAACAAGAAACCACCACGCTTACAAAAAATTCGCTAGATGTCACTGTTAGTTTCGCAGAACGCGGTAACGAAGTGTCAACGGCACTAAAAGACATCATTTCGTACAGCCACAAAATAAAGGGTTAGGTTAGGTTAGGTTAGGTTAGGTTAGGTTAGGTTAGGTTAGGTTAGGTTAGGTTAGGTTAGGTTAGGTTAGGTTAGGTTAGGTTAGGTTAGGTTAGGTTAGGTTAGGTTAGGTTAGGTTAGGTTAGGTTGGTTAGGTTAGGTTGAGTTAGGTTAGGTTAGGTTAGGTTAGGTTGGGTTAGGTTAGGTTAGAGTTAGGTTAGGTTAGAGTTGGGTTGGGTTAGGTTAAGGTTAGGTTAGGTTAGGTTAGGTTGAGTTAGGTTGGTTAGGTTGGGTTGGGTTAGGTTAGGTTAGGTTGGGTTAGGTTAGGTTGGAGTTAGGTTAGGTTAGGTTAGGTTAGGTTGGGTTGGGTTAGGTTGGGTTAGGTTGGGGTTAGGTTAGGTTGAGTTAGGTTAGGTTAGGTTAGGTTAGGTTGGGTTAGGTTAGGTTAGTTGGGTTAGAGTTGGGATGATTTAGGTTGGGTTGGGTTAGGTGAGGTTGAGTTGGGATTAGGTTAGGTTAGAGTTAGGTTAGGTTGGGATTGGGTTGAGTTAGGTTAGGTTGGGTTAGAGTTAGGTTAGGTTAGGTTGGGTTAGGTTAGGTTAGGTTAGGTTAGGTTAGGTAGGTTAAGTTAAGTTAGGGTAAGTTAGGTTAAGTTAGGTTAGGTTAGGTTAGGTTAGGTTAGGTTGGGTTAGGTTAGGTTGGGTTGGGGTTAGGTTAGGTTAGGTTAGGTTAGGTTGGAGTTGGAGTTAGGTTGGGTTGGGATTGGGATTGGGTTGGGTTAGGTTAGGTTAGGTTAGGTTGGGTTAGGTGGGTTAGGTTAAGGTTAGGTTAGGTTAGGTTAGGTTAGGTTAGGTTGGGTTAGGTTAGGTTAGGTTAGAGTTAGGTTGGGATTAGGTTAGGTTAGGTTAGGTTAGAGTTTAGGTTAGAGTTGGGTTAGGTTAGATTGGAGTTAGAGTTGGAGATTGGGTTAGGTTAGGTTGAGTTGGGTTGGGATTAGGTTAGGTTGGGTTAGGTTGGGATTGGGTTAGGTTAGGTTGGGTTAGGTTAGGTTAGGTTAGGTTAGGTTGGGTTAGGTTAGGTTAGGTTGGGTTGAGTTGGGTTAGGTTGGAAGGCCAGGTTGGGATTGGGTTAGGTTGAGTTAGGTTGAGTTGGGTTGGGATTGGGATTAGGTTAGGTTAGGTTAGGTTAGGTTAGGTTAGGTTAGGTTAGGTTGGGTTAGGTTGGGTTAGGTTAGGTTAGGTTAGGTTAGAGTTAAGGTTAGGTTAGGTTAGGTTAGGTTAGGTTGGGGTAGGGGAGGTTAGGTTGGGATTTGGGTTAGGTTGGGTTAGGTTAGGTTAGGTTAGGTTAGGTTAGGTTAGGTTAGAGTTGAGTTGGGTTAGGTTAGGTTAGGTTGGGTTAGGTTGATTTAGGTTAGGTTAGGTTGAGTTAGGTTAGGTTAGGTTAGGTTAGGTTGAGTTAGGTTAGGTTGGGTTAGGTTGGGTTGGGTTGGGTTAGGTTAGGTTAGGTTAGGTTAGGTTAGGTTAGGTTAGGTTGGGTTAGGTTAGGTTAGGTTAGGTTAGAGTTAGGTTAGGTTGAGTTAGGTTAGGATTAGGTTAGGTTAGAGTTAGGTTAGGTTAGGTTAAGGTTAGGTTAGGTTAGGTTGGTTAGGTTAGGTTAGGTTAGGTTGAGTTAGGTTAAGGTTAGGTTAGGTTAGGTTAGGTTGGGTTAGGTTAGGTTGGGTTGGGTTAGGTTAGGTTAGGTTAGGTTGAGTTGAGTTAGGTTAGGTTGGGTTGGTTGGGGTTAGGTTAGGTTAGGTTAGGTTAGGTTAGGTTGGAGTTAGGTTAGGTTAGGTTAGGTTAGGTTAGGTTAGGTTAGGTTAGGTTGGGATTGGGTTGGGTTAGGTTAGGTTAGGTTGGGTTAGGTTAGGTTAGGTTAGGTTAGGTGGAGTTAGGTTAGGTTAGGTTAGGTTAGGTTAGGTTAGGTTAGGTTAGGTTGGGATTGGGTTAGGTTAGGTTAGGTTAGGTTAGGTTAGGTTAGGTTAGGTTGGAGTTAGGTTGGGATTTAGGTTAGGTTGGGTTGGGATTGAGTTGGGATTAGGTTAGGTTGGGTTGAGTTAGGTTGGGTTGGGTTAGGTTAGGTTAGGTTAGGTTAGGTTAGGTTAGGTTGGATTAGGTTAGGTTAGGTTAGGTTAGGTTGGGTTGGGTTAGGTTAGGTTAGGTTAGGTTAGGTTGAGTTGGGATTGGAGTTAGGTTAGGTTAGGTTAGGTTGGGTTAGGTTAGGTTAGGTTAGGTTAAGGTTGAGTTAGGTTAGGTTAGGTTGAGTTAAGGTTAGGTTGAGTTAGGTTAGGTTAGGTTGGGATTAGGTTAGGTTAGGTTAGGTTGGGTTGAGATTGGGGTTAGGTTGGGTTGGGTTAGGTTAGGTTGGGATTAGGTTAGGTTAGGTTAGGTTAGGTTAGGTTAGGTTGGAGTTAGGTTGGGTTGGGTTAGGTTGGGTTAGGTTAGGTTAGGTTGGGTTAAGGTTAGGTTAGGTTGGGTTGGGTTGGGTTAGGTTGGGTTGGGTTGGGTTAGGTTAGGTTAGGTTAGGTTAGGTTAGGTTGGGATTAGGTTAGGTTAGGTTAGGTTAGGATTGGGTTAGGTTAGGTTAGGTTAGAGTTAGGTTAGGTTAGGTTGGAGTTAGGTTAGGTTAGGTTAGGTTAGGTTAGGTTAGGTTAGGTTAGGTTAGGTTAGGTTGGGATTGGGATTGGGGTTAGGTTGGAGTTGGGATAGGTTAGGTTAGGTTAGGTTAGGTTAGGTTAGGTTAGGTTAGGTTAGGTTAGGTTAGGTTAGGTTGAGTTGGGTTAGGTTAGGTTGGGTTGGGATTAGGTTAGGTTAGGTTAGGTTAGGTTAGGTTAGTTTGGGATTAGGTTAGGTTAGGTTAGGTTAGGTTAGGTTAGGTTAGGTTAGGTTAGGTTGGGTTGGGTTAGGTTAGGTTAGGTTAGGTTAGGTTAGGTTAGGTTAGTTAGGTTGGGTTAAGGTTGGGATTGGGTTGGTTAGGTTAGGTTAGGTTAGGTTAGGTTGGGATTGGGTTGGGTTGGGTTAGGTTAGGTTAGGTTAGGTTGAGTTGGGATTGGGTTAGGTTGGGTTAGGTTAGGTTAGGTTAGGTTAGGTTAGGTTAGGTTGAGTTAGGTTAGGTTAGGTTGGGATTAGGTTGAGTTAGGTTAGGTTAGGTTAGGTTAGGTTAGGTTAGGTTAGGTTAGGTTGGAGTTAGGTTAGGTTAGGTTAGGTTAGGTTGGGTTAGGTTAGGTTGGGTTGGGTTAGGTTAGGTTAGGTTAGTTAGGTTAGGTTGGAATTAGGAGTTAGGTTAGGTTGGGATTAGGTTAGGTTAGGTTAGGTTGAGTTTAGGTTAGGTTGGGTTGGGTTGAGTTGGGTTAGGTTGAGTTAGGTTGGGTTGGGTTAGGTTAGGTTAGGTTAGGTTAGGTTAGGTTAGGTTAGGTTGGGTTAGGTTGAGTTGGGTTAGGTTGGGTTAGGTTGGGTTAGGTTAGGTTAGGTTAGGTTAGGTTAGGTTAGGTTGGGATTGGTGGTTGTTTTGGTTAGGTTAGGTTAGGTTAGGTTAGGTTAGGTTAGGTTAGGTTAGGTTAGATTTGGTTAGGTTGGGATTAGGTTGGGTTAGGTTGGGGTTAGGTTAGGTTAGGTTAGGTTAGGTTAGGTTGGGATTGGGATTGGGTTAGGTTAGGTTAGGTTAGGTTAGGTTAGGTTAGGTTAGGTTAGGTTAGGTTAGGTTTGGGTTAGGTTAGGTTAGGTTAGGTTAGGTTAGGTTAGGTTAGGTTAGGTTAGGTTAGAGTTGGGATTGGGATTAGGTTGGGTTAAGGTTGGGTTAGGTTAGGTTAGGTTGGGTTAGGTTAGGTTAGGTTAGGTTGGAGTTAGGTTAGGAAGTTGGGATTAGGTTAGAGTTGGAGTTAGGTTAGGTTAGGTTGGGTTAGGTTAGGTTAGGTTAGGTTAGGTTGGGATTAGGTTAGGTTAGGTTGGATTAGGTTAGGTTAGGTTAGGTTAGGTTAGGTTAAGGTTAGGTTAGGTTAGGTTAGGTTAGGTTAGGTTAGGTTAGGTTGGGTTGGGTTAGGTTAGGTTAGGTTGGGTTAGGTTGGGTTAGTTGGAGTTGGGTTGGGTTAGGCAGATTTAGGTTGAGTTAGGTTAGGTTAGGTTAGGTTGGTTAGGTTAGGTTAGGTTAGAGTTAGGTTAGGTTAGGTTGGGATTGGGTTAGTTAGGTTAGGTGAGTTAGGTTAGGTTAGGTTAGGTTAGGTTGGGTTAGGTTAGGTTAGGTTAGGTTAGAGTTAGGTTAGGTTAGGTTAGGTTAGAGTTAGGTTGATTGGAGGTTAGGTTGGGTTAGGTTAGGTTAGGTTAGGTTAGGTTAGGTTAGGTTGGGTTAGGTTGGGTTAGGTTAGGTTTGGAGTTGGGTTAGGTTAGGTTGGGTTGGGTTGGGTTAGGTTAGGTTGGGATTGGAGTTAGGTTAGGTTGGGTTGGGTTAGGTTGGGTTAGGTTAGGTTAGGTTAGGTTAGGTTAGGTTAGGTTAGGTTAGGTTAGGTTAGGTTAGGTTGAGTTAGGTTGAGTTGGGTTAGGTTGGGTTGGAGTTAGGTTGGGTTAGGTTGAGAGTAGAGTTGGGTTAGGTTAGGTTAGGTTAGGTTAGGTTAGGTTAGGTTAGGTTGGGATTAGGTTAGGTTAGGTTGGGTTGGTTAGGTTAGGTTAGGTTGGGTTAGGTTAGGTTTAGATTAGGTTAGGTTAGGTTAGGTTAGGTTAGGTTAGGTTAAGGTTAGGTTAGGTTAGGTTGGGTTGGGTTAGGTTAGGTTAGGTTAGGTTGAGTTGGGTTGGGTTGAGTTGAGTTAGGTTAGGTTGGGTTGGGATTGGGTTAGGTTAGGTTGGGTTGGGTTAGATTGAGTTAGGTTGGGTTGGGTTAGGTTAGGTTAGGTTAGGTTAGGTTGGGATTGGAGTTGGAGTTAGGTTAGGTTAGAGTTAGGTTAGGTTAGGTTAGGTTAGGTTAGGTTAGGTTGGGTTGAGTTAGGTTAGGTTAGGTTAGGTTGGGTTAGGTTGGGTTAGGTTAGGTTAGGTTAGGTTAGGTTGGAGTTAGGTTAGGTTAGGTTAGGTTGGGATTGCAGGTTGGGTTAGGTTGGGTTAGGTTAGGTTGGAATTAGGTTAAGGTTAGGTTAGGTTAGGTTAGTTGGGATTGGGTTAAGGTTAGGTTAGGTTAGGTTAGGTTAGGTTAGGTTGAGGTTGATTTGGGATTAGGTTAGGTTAGGTTGAGTTGGGATTACAGGTTAGGTTGGGTTAGGTTAGGTTGGGATTAGGTTAGGTTAGGTTGGGTTAGGTTGGGTTTAGGATTAGGTTAGGTTAGGTTAGGTTAGGTTGGATTTGGGTTAGGTTAGGTTAAGGTTGAGTTGGGTTAGGTTAGGTTAGGTTAGGTTAGGTTAGGTTAGGTTGGGTTAGAGTTAGGTTAGGTTGGGTTGAGTTAGGTTAGGTTAGGTTGGGGTTAGGTTAGGTTAGGTTGGGTTAGGTTAGGTTAGGTTAGGTTAGGTTAGGTTGGGTTAGGTTAGGTTAGGTTAGGTTAGGTTAGGTTAGGTTGGGTTAGGTTGGGTTAGGTTGGAGTTAGGTTAGGTTAGGTTAGGTTAGGTTAAGGTTGAGTTAGGTTAGGTTAGGTTGAGTTGGGTTAGGTTAGGTTAGGTTGGAAGTTTAGGTTAGGATTGGGTTAGGTTGGGTTAGGTTTAGGTTAGGTTGGGTTAGGTTAGGTTAGGTTAGGTTGAGTTGGGTTAGGTTGGGTTTAGGTTAGGTTAGGTTGGGTTGGAGTTGGGTTAGGTTAGGTTAGGTTAAGGTTAGGTTAGGTTAGGTTAGGTTAGGTTAGGTTGGGTTAGGTTAGGTTAGGTTAGGTTAGGTTGGGTTAGGTTAGGTTGGAGTTGGGTTAGGTTAGGTTGAGTTAGGTTAGGTTGGGTTAGGTTGGAGTTAGGTTAGGTTAGGTTAGGTTAGGTTAGGTTAGGTTAGGTTGGGTTAGGTTGGGATTAGGTTAGGTTAGGTTTAGGTTAGGTTGGAGTTAGGTTAGAGTTAGGTTAGGTTGGGTTAGGTTGAGTTGGGTTAGGTTGGGTTAGGTTGGGTTAGGTTAGGTTAGGTTGGGTTAGGTTAGGTTAGGTTGGGTTAGGTTAGGTTTAGGTTAGGTTAGGTTGGGTTAGGTTGGAGTTGGGTTGGGTTAGGTTAGGTTAGTTTAGGTTAGGTTGGGATTGGGTTAGGTTAGGTTAGGTTAGGTTAGAGGTTGGGTTAGAGTTAGAGTTGAGTTAGGTTAGGTTAGGTTAGGTTAGGTTAGGTTAGTTAGGTTAGGTTAGGTT
>JANFCV010000632.1:0-29884 GCA_024500475.1 Phthorimaea operculella
CTGTGACTTAGGGTTCCAAAACTGCAGCAGCCCCAAGAAAAACAAGATGGCCGCCGATCTGTCAGTTGATGACTTTAGGCGTCGATAGCGCCGGGACTACTGGTCCGAATGACACAATATGGGTATCTGGTGACTCGGCTCGACCACCCGGTTCGATTGGGGCAGCTTTCAGGGCAAAAAAGTTTCAGGCTCTGAAAATGCCTGAAACTCGAAAAATCTTGAAAATGGGGTATCGTAATGCACAAAATCGGAAACCAAAAATCTCTAAGACTTTTGATTACCGAGTAATCGGAATTTCAAATTCAGTACCAAATTTTACAAAATGTACAAAAATGTTAAAATCGTTGTTTTAAACGTTAGAACCCCAGTGCTTGGGGTTAATCTTGATCAAAAAGTGGCAAACAACACATTGACGGAGTCAAAATAATTTTGGGACTTGTATTTTTTGAATTAATTACAAAAAACATTAAATAATTGATTATTCTGAATTCTTACGCCTGAAATTATTGTAATTATACAATAAAACAAGGGCACATAAAATAAAATACAAATTTTGAAAAATAGTCAACACTCATGGCAGATATGGCTGAAAATCCTGAAAATATATGTTTTCAGCCATATCTCATTAAATGAACAACACAAAATTATGAAATTAAAAACGTAAAGTCTATAAATTAGCGCGCAACAGTCGGATTCTTCAAATTTCTAAAATTCCATAAGACGCCGGAGTTCCAGGCTTCCGAAAATGAAAACTTTGAGAGTCTGTAAAAATTTTTCTTTAAGTCCAAAAATTCTGAAAATTGATCTTGATTTTTTGATAGGCCAATATCTTGCCGCCGACACCTCAAATAACAGCCGGACGCACTTCCTTCTTGATAGTGAGCCAAAGGTCAAACATGTTTTTTTGGCAATATCTCACAAACCGCAAGCGTAAAAAATCCCAAAAAATTACCAAAAATGCACATTTACTTGTGGATAAAAAGTTGATAGTAAAAAATATATGTTCTCGATCTTAAAATCGCAGCGCACGCGTTTAAAGTTTTTAAAGTATGGTAATCTGACCTTGAAAGTGGTTTTCTGTGTCCAACTCACTCGCACTGAAATCCTCGTATGTCACTCATACACATTCACACGCGGAACACCTTTGCGCAAATTTCGGTGTATCACAATTGAAAATCGGACAACTATTTCCTATTTTTTCGAATTTTTGAGTGCGGAGCACCTGCAAAACTGATCCGGTCGCGGCGGAGGGCGGGACGCAACTGGGGTTAGGTTAGGTTAGGTTAGGTTAGGCTTTTTTTTTTTTTATAATTAATACTTGCTCCTCCAACATAATCGGAGACTGTATTTACAAAATGTTTTTAGAAAACTTAACTAATTGTTGTCGAGAAGGAAAAATCCTCATAGGACGCCTGGGAAGGGAGGACCCAGGCAGTGCCGGACTTTTACCGGCTAAAACCCCCCCGACATCAATTTACAATCGCTTATTTACTAGACTTATATTTACGTCTTATTTCTACTTATTTTGCTACTTTTCAGGGATTGGTTTTATCTTGGTTGTACATTTTACTTGCTGGCAAATTTACAACTGTTAATCCAGATGGGATTTTACAATTTTCTTATTTCATTATTTCGTCTTATGTAGTATTTTAATTAAACATATTTTATTGTCTGCTTATATCTATAATAATTATGACTATCATAATATATATCAATATATTATATAATCATCTTTCTTACACTATTTTGTTTTGTTTTCCTTATTTACTATTTTTACTATCTCTACTATATATTCTATGAACGATTTTCTTAATTTTTAATTTGCTAGAAATTGAGGCAGATTATCTGCCACTACATCTAATTTAAATTTCTGTTCCAGCTCATATCGCTGTCTACCAAAGATTGGGCAATCCAAAAGCAAGTGAGGTACCGTTTGTAGTTTGTCTGGGTCGCAGGTACATGAAGGGTTCTCTTTACATCTGAATCGAGTCAGGTACTCAGAGAACCCTCCGTGTCCTGTAAGTACTTGTGTCAATTCTTTTGTTATGGTTATTTTTCTTATAATCTTATATGCTTCGAAAGCGCTTGGGAAAAACATTTTAGTGGTGGAGGCCGTTTCGCCGTCTCGATATCGCCGGTCCCACTCATCAAGCGATTCCATACGGATTTTTCGCTTGATGAATGAAACCGGACACAGGTCGTAGTCGGGTTTCTTTTTCGACTTCAGGGCGGCCTCCTTTGCTAATGCGTCCGCCCTCTCGTTGCCCTCCAGTCCCACGTGGGCCTTTATCCAGAACAAGGAAACGCTCTTGTTTTGGGTATTGCAGTTTCGTATGGCGTTCCTAGTTTCCACTGCTAAGGGATGAAGGGCATCGGGGTTAGCGACTGTCTGGAGAGCTGCCATGGAGTCGCTAAAGATCGCGAATTCGGTCTCCTTTCTCCTTTGGACTTCTCTCATTGCATAGCAGAGGGCCAAGAGCTCCGCCTGATAGACGGTGCTATATGACGGTAATGCAAGTTTGAGGGTTTTAACTTCGACATCTCCTCTCCATATGGAAAGTGCTGCCCCTACCTTGCCCTCAATCTTGCTACCGTCGGTGAAAATGCGAACTTCGTAATTGCAGTGGTTCAGATATTGCTCCTCGTCTATCAGGTTCCCCAATTCTATGCTGGTTTGTTCTGCTGGATGAGGTTTTTCCAGGGCCGATGCCATCCGCTCGACCTCTCGATCTCCAAGCTCTGACCGGGGCATACCCCTTTTGGCCTCGTATAGCGAAGCCATTTCACGGATCCGGAGGTCAAGAGGGAGCACTCCAGCCAGGATCAGTGCTGAGTTTAAGGATGTCGTTCTGTAGGCTCGACACAACTTTTGTGCGATACTCCGTTGGATTGTGTCAAGTTGCTTTCGCACTCCCAGTTTATTTGATGTAGGGGCCCATGCTGCTGACGAGTAGAGGATGATTGGCTCTACTACCGCGGTGTAGATACATCTTATGACGTCTGGCTGGATGTAAGCCCCAACTGACTTTGGCTGCTCTCGAAAGTTGTTTATAGATCGCCGTTGCTTTGGCACATACGTTTGTGACGTGCTTATTAAAAGTCAGTTTGTGGTCGATTGTGAGGCCCAATAGTTTTATTTCCTCAGACATACAAATGTCAACACCGCCCATGCTGAGGTGTGGCGTGTCATGTTTCAGCTTACGTGTCAGAACCATGGCGCAAGTTTTGTGTGGCGCAAACTTAAGCTTGTTCATGACTCCCCACACCCGAACATCCTCAAGAGCGGCATTTGCATGTCCCTGGACTTCCTGTGCCGTCTCACCCTCGAACACCAGGACCACATCGTCAGCAAAAGCCTGAACATAGTAACCCCTCTCCTCGAGTCCCTTCAGCAGTGGATCCAATAAAAGATTCCACAGGATCGGGCCTCCAATGGATCCTTGTACGCATCCTTTTTCAGTATTTTTCCGGTATTCTGTGCCAAGGTATCTGACTGCCACCGTTCTGTCGGTCATATAGCTGGACATGACTCTCCTCAAGTTCACAGGGCATTTTTCTTCAGAGAGTCTAACCTTTATGGCTGGCCACCAGGCGCTGTCGAAGGCTCCCTCTATATCCAATGAGACTAGCGTTAATAGTTTCTTTTCGTCTAGTTTTGTGCGGATGTGTTGCATTAGGGTATAGAGGGAGTCCTCAGTGCTCCTCTGTGGCATAAAACCATATTGGTGTGTGCTCATATGTGGAAGGATGTAATACTTGAGGCGAGCCACCAGCATTTTCTCGTATATCTTTCCCAGCAGTGGCAATAAGCCAATTGGTCGATAGGATTTCGGCGTGGTGTAATTATCCTTGCCAGGCTTACGGAGTATTACCACTGTGGCTTCTTTCTATGAACGGGGGAAGTACTCTAGTTCAAGGCATTTATTGAGGAGGGCCAGAAATAGCTGTGGATCGTGACTTATCGCTTGTAAGCATATGTCTGCGGTCAAACCGTCAGAGCCTGGGGCCTTTTTTGCGTTAAAGGATGATGCCGCTCTTTTTAGTTCGTAGAGTGTAAAAGGCGGATCACGACGCTCATCATCCTCCTCATTTACTACTTCCGCCAAAGCTCTTAGTCGTCTGTGCTCTTCAAAATCTTTTTGTCTATCGTCTTTTGGATAAAAGGTTTCAGCTATAAGTTTGGTTGAGTCCTCCGCATTAAGCACCTCTCCGTTCACCTCCATTGGCAAGTCTTCCTCCCTCTTTGACGTCCTTCCTATAACTCTGTAGATTCCTTCCCATACTCCTTCTCTATCTTGTTTCTCACAGAAGTTTTTCCAACTGTTTACTTGTGCTCTTGCGGCCGCTAGTTCGTATTCTTCTTTCTGTTTCAGGTATTCTTCTATTACCTTTGGCTTTCTTATGGGCGCAGCACAACGGATTCTCCTCTTTTTCGTGGCTACTTCTCCTTTCATCTTCGCGAGCTCCTCAGTCCACCACGGTAGTTTAAGTACTTCGGCATTCTTTTTCGTTGGTATGGATTGCGGAGCTGCTTGGTCTATTGATTTGGTATATTTATCTATTGCAGAATCTAATTGGTTTTCATCTTTAATTGCTTTTAAGTTATCTATTGTAATTTGGTATTGCTCTATAATTTTGCCCATTTTCTCACGAAACTGAGCCCAATTTGCTTTTTTAGTGTTAAATTTCCGTGTAGTTCTACTTAATTTTTGTCCTACTGATCTTTGTAATCCCACCTCGAATCTAATACCATTGTGGTCTGATACGGTGAGATCCTCGACTACTGTCCATTTATCCACCAAATCAAGAAGGTCCGCCGTGCAAGCAGTTACGTCAACAAAGCTCGTGAGATGTTGTCCGGCCCTAATCACACTAAAAGTTGGGATGTTACCTTTGTTAAGCACCTGCAAGCCCAATTCATCAATTGTACCCATGAAATCTTCGCCTCTGCGGTCTGTCTTTTTACCTCCTATCCATAAATTCTTCGCATTTGCGTCTCCACCGATAATCAGCTTTTGGAGTCCAATCCTGTGCTCTATGGTTTTTAGGTGTTGTAAATAGGGCTCTATAGGCTGATCGGGCTCAAAGTAGAAAGAGATCAAGGTTATCTTCCAGGCACTGGTTTGGATGCTCACTACTGCAATGTTGTTGGTTGTGAGTTCAGGGTGCTGTTCAACATTTAGGTTTTGGTCGAACACGGCTATTGCAGCCTTTACAATACCTTCTCCTGACTTAGTGTTTTGGAAGATCCTTGAGCCCCGGGCCCCACTCATACTTTTTGCATTCCCGACATAGGGTTCCTGTAATAGAGCTACGGCTGCTTTTTGTTTTGCGGCTTCCAGCATTAGCTCGTTTGTAGCTAGTTTGCATTTCTGTAGGTTAGCTTGGAGAATTGTATACGGGTTGTTTTCTGTTGGCACAACTTTAGCAATACGCTACGGTAGATCTAGCGAGTGTGTCCCACCTTTTCCTCACAGGACATTCTGAGCTGAATGCGTTATGCTCTATATGGTCCAACCCAGCATTTGTACAGTTCCGGCACGCTGGTGCTACTCCCGCTAGTCGTTCCGTGCAGTCCGCTCTCAGGTGTGGTCCCCCACAGTGACTGCACAAGTCGACCTGGTCCTTACAAAAACGCTTTCC
Organism: Phthorimaea operculella; assembly: GCA_024500475.1. Classification (NCBI taxonomy): domain Eukaryota; kingdom Metazoa; phylum Arthropoda; class Insecta; order Lepidoptera; family Gelechiidae; genus Phthorimaea; species Phthorimaea operculella. Next base: position 5,644 of record JANFCV010000632.1, read on the forward strand.
GTGTCCATAACCGAGGCAACGGGTGCACTGTACCAATGGAGACTGGTCTTCCACAGGCACTCGTTGTATGTCTATGTGCACAAAGCCCATATCTATTGTTCGTTTCCAAATAATTGGTGAAACACTTAATACCTACAACGTTGCAGGCATGTGGATTCCTTGTTCTCCTTCTATATTTTAGCTCGACCCTGTCTTCTTCAGCGTCGAGGCCGTGGAAAATTGCCCGATTCTGGTTTCTAAATCCCTTCAGAATATCAGGGTCGGTGTTGTACCCCATTACGTTTTTGATGACCAGAAGTGGGTCCTTATTCTTCACCTCCTCGACGCTAAGGTGGGCTCCTTCTTGTTCTAAACGTTCTTTAACTTTGTTCCTCTCTGTTGTAGAGCTGAACCCCATGATTACCTTTCTATCCTTCGCCTTTCTCACTTTTTCGACCGTTACCCATCCCTCTTTTGCATCAACAGCTTTTCGTACTCTTTCGAGCACCTCGTCTCCTGTCTCTGTCTCGTCCTTAGAAGTGACTATGACGGAGTGGAGTGCGCTACGGTTCTGTGCGGGTTTACCGTTGCTGCCTCCTAATACACTTGCATAAGTTGCGGTCCTCTCCAGGATTTCTTTTTGTTTGTTTAAAGTTTCCCTAAGCTCAGCCATCACCATCTTCCTATTATTTTCCAATAGTAGGTCAGAATTTGCTTTGAGTTGTGCGAGGAGGGTAGGGTCGGTGTTTATCACACTGGTGGTCTTTTGCCGTAAATCGTTCTTTATGGGCGTTTCTCGTGGAGCACTTGTGCTCTGTTTCGCTGTCGCACCTGAGCCAGTTAGATCTTTTATCTCCGCATCGGAGTCCTTAACTAGTTGATACAATCTCAATTGCATCAATGGTGTTCGCTTTTAGGTCCTTCCTTATATTGCCTGCGTTGTTCAGGCTTGCTTTGGCCTTTTGCAATAGGGCTTTGGCCTCTGTCATGCGACCTGGAAGCACCCGTCTTGGTTGTTGCTGGTTCGTAGTACCACTGGCCAATGGAGTCACGTTTTGCGGTCCTCCAGCCTTCAATTTCTCTATGCTACGTCTTACATTATTCGTAGACAAAGTTTGAGTTTTTGGTGGAGATTTACCCTTGTCATTGTTATCTGTAGTCCTTGGAGGAGTTCTCATAGTCCCAATCATGGTTGGTCAGAGTAGTGTGTCAATAGTATAATAATAAAACAGTAAAAGCACAATAGTGTTTTATACCAAGATATAAAGCGAAAGGCTAAAAGCTAAAATTACCCTGTCCGTATAAGACGGGGCAGTCTTATGACCAATATAGTACGAAATAAATGTGAAGTGTCAATGTAGAGTTACTATAAAAACACAGGTATACATAAATACAGGAAAGTATTCAAGAAGTTATACTCTACAATAGTATAGAATAAAAAGTAAATTTTTGATTGACTCTATGTAGAGCCAATGTCTATATATATTCTAAAGGAGTCTAATTTGCTCTTTTATATATCGAAAACCATTTGGAAATCGGTCAGTCAGGAGCTGAGTAAACGGGGTTTGAAATTTCCAAGATGGCGTCAAAAAAGTCAAGGTCAGACTTTGATTGTCTGTAGTTTTGGTCCTACTTGTCCGATTCGGCTCAAAATCGATTTCCGTGACAATCACGACTTGATCTCTTGTTATTCTCCGGAAAATCACTTGAGTTTTTTGTCAAAAACTCAAGTGATTTTCCGCTGTCGCTCGGAATATCAAAAAAATAGAGTCTCTTGGTAGAGCGCTAAAAACTACGAACATAAGTGAAAACCGCAGGTCTCTATGATAAGCGAGTCGAAAATGGCGGGACTTCAAACTTTTTCAAGATGGCTTCCGAACTGTCAAAGTTCGGGCGTGAACTGCTGTAGCGTCGGTTCTATTCGTCCGATTGGCTCGAAAATCGATATCTGACTTAGGCTCTACCTTGTCCACCGTAATCCGGTGGAAAAAATGTCCAAATTTTTTTAACAATTTTTCCGTCTTAATCGGTGCTCCAGGGTCCTCCAAGACCAAAAGTGAAAGAATAATTTAAATATCTCTATTGGTTTCCGCGTGAGAGAAGTTCAAAGAAAAAACAAGATGGCGGCCAGAATTTTGAAATTGATATTGCGGGAGCTTGAGAGAAGCTACGAAGTTGTGCTTGGTATTGGAGAACGCGGAATTTAATAGGCTATACAATAACATTGCCAATTTTTCATAATTTATAATAATTTAAGGTTAAATTAAATTAAATTATATATCTAACTCAAAAAATATTTTAGAAATAAAAAAAATTTCACAATAATATGTCTTAATTATGTCTTTAAATGGTAGAATTTTTTTGAGTTTAAAAATAATATTTATTCTAACTAAAAAGTTCCAAAAACAAAAAGTTCAAAAATTTTCAGTTTTTTCACCAGGGGGGGTATATTTTTTAGCACTAAAAATCCAAATTTTTGTAGCAATGTTCTTCAGATGAGCGCGCAACAGAATCTTCTTGAAAAAATATATGTACTCGATTTACTTTTTGAAATATAAAAATCCAAAGTTTTAACACATTTATATTTTTACTTCAGAATGTAGAGCACTGAAAAATATTGTTCAAACGGAAAAAAGTTATTAAAGCACAGTTGTACCTTGGGTCAAAATTTGGTTGTTGTTGCTTGACTCCTTCTTCTGGCGACATAACCTCAAAAACCACGTGGAACGTGTTTTTTTGGTTACTGTGGCGTCAGCGCTGTCCCAAAAATTCTGAAAAAATTCACGGTGATGCTGCCAAAGGATGCCATAGGGGGGCCGTGGCCTGTCATGACTTGCACCAATATGTGATCAAAATCAATTTTCCGGATCACCGGGTAAGATTCTACTCCGGGAAAGAATGCCTTTGTTACAGATGCAGTGTCTTCACTTTTGTATCTGGTTCCCCATTCGGCAATCGATTCTGTGCGAATTTGTCTCTTTGCGAATGAGACCGGGCAAAGATCGTAGTGTGGGCGCGTTTTCAAGTTAAGTGCAGCACTTTTCGCGAGTTCATCAGCTCTTTCGTTTCCCTCCAACCCCACGTGTGCTTTTATCCAGTAGAGCTTTATGTCTTTATGTTTTTGCTTCGCAGTTGTTAAATTGGCTCTTATTTTCACTGCTAGTGGGTGGAGAGATATCCCGTTAGCTACTAATTCTAATGCTGATCTAGAGTCGCAAAAAATGCTGCACTCATCCTTTTTATTTTCGAGTGCTTGTTCCGTAGCACCAAGAAGTGCGAGCAGCTCTGCCTGAAAGACGGTGCAGAAGGGCTCCAGTTTATATTTCTTGGTTCGGGTTTCCACGCCATTGTCCCACAGAGACAATGCCGCGCCAACCTTCCCCTCGATTTTGCTACCGTCAGTATAAATGTGTACTCTACCGGTTTCGTGCTGAGCCATTTCTGCGCCGTCCATCACACTGCCTATCTTTATTTCAGTCATCTGCGCTGGGTGTGGTGAGTTGCAGAAAGAAACGGGTCTTTCTATGTCCCGGTCACCTATCACCCTTTGGGAATAACCTTTCTTTGTTTCATAAAGATTGGCTGCTTCTCTTATCCTTATGTCCAGGGGAAGCAACCCAGCAAGCGTCAGAGCTGAGTTCAGTGAAACGGTTTTGTAGGACTTAATTATTTTTTGTGCAAAACCGCGCTGCACCGCATTGAGTTGCTTCTTGATGCTGATTTTGTTTGTTGCCGGCGCCCATGCACATGCCGAGTACATAATAATGGGCTCTACCACCGCCGTGTATATGGTCTTAATCACTTCGGTTCAAGTCCCCAATGTATTTTTGCTGCCCTGGAGAGCTGTTTGTAAAGGTTTAGTGCCTTGCGACAGACATTTACTGTATGTGTGTTGAATGTCAGCCTGTCATCTATTGTTAGTCCCAGGATTTTTATTTCTTGCGAGAGTTCTATTGCTTGCCCGCCCATGCTCAGTCGTGGTGAGTCGTACTTTAGCTTATTTGTGATGATCATTGCTTTAGTTTTTTGTGGCGCGAATTTCAATTTGTTGTCGACTCCCCACCTCTGAACATGTTCGAGTGCGCTGTTAGCGCGTCGCTCTATTTCTTGGGCTGTGTTACCAGTGAATATCAGGACCACATCGTCGGCGAAGGCTTGGCAGTAGTCACCCCTCTCAGTCAAGTCCTTTAGCAGTGGGTCTAGGAGCAGGTTCCAGTATGTTGGTCCGCCTATCGAGCCCTGCACGCATCCTTTTGTCGTTTTTCTTACACACTCTTCTCCTGCATAACGTACACGAACCTTTCTGTCTGTAAGATAGCTGTCAACAAGTCTTCTTAGGTTCTTAGGGCAGTTGGTTTCCGCTAATCTACACTTTATTGCAGGCCACCAGGCACTGTCGAAGGCCCCCTCTATATCTAGTGAGACTACAGCCATTAGTTTTTTCTTTTTAAGTCCTTCTTTTATTTGTTGCATCATGACATAGAGGGAGTCTTCGGTACTGCGTTGCGGTGTGAATCCAAACTGTTGAGTGCTCATGTCCGGGAGAGTGTGCCATCTGATTCTTCTGATGAGCATCTTTTCTAGAATCTTTCCTAAAACAGGCAGAAGCTCAATCGGCCTGTATGCTTTAGGATGCGTGTAATCATCTTTACCGGGCTTTCGCAGAACCACCACCACGGCCTCCTTGGTTAGGTTAGGTTAGGTTAGGTAAGGTTAGGTTAGGTTAGGTTAGGTTAGGTTAGGTTAGGTTAGGTTAGGTTAGGTTAGGTTAGGTTAGGTTAGGTTAGGTTAGGTTAGGTTAGGTTAGGTTAGGTTAGGTTAGGTTAGGTTAGGTTAGGTTAGGTTAGGTTAGGTTAGGTTAGGTTAGGTTAGGTTAGGTTAGGTTAGGTTAGTGTACGAAGTACATGATTTTTTATTATTTCTTAAAATAGATTTAGCTTAGACTAGAACGTGCATAATATTGGACTTTGAGTCGACCTAGATTTGGGATGCATTGACGCACGACTATGCATCGCCATTTACAGATTTTCTTACTTTTTTATTTAGTGTTCAATAATACGTGGAACAAATCGGACCAATTGCATTTTCATTTTATCCCGTTTGATCCCGTGATCACTCATTTCGCATTTTTGCATCTTTTACATTTTGCATTCTATGTTGAACGTGTAGTTGCATTTACACTCAACATATTTTTTTTTTGGTCATTAACATTTTTTGCATATTTCGTTACGACGAAAAAACATTTGGGTGTCGTGTCGGTTCACCTGTGATTTGTGCCGCGCCGCGTATAATCGTGCAAGGAGTACGTGCAGCGAGGAGGACCCAGGACCGACCAGAGCGACCGCCTACATACTTATTGCAGTAAAGGAGAGTTCCTGAATTTAAAGTAAGATCTTTCCTTATTTTTGCTTACACGATGGAGGGCTTAATTGCACGTCAACACGCAATTTTTAGCGAAATACAGAGAGCTCATGATAACTTTAAGAAGGATTCGGAGACGAGAAAGACCCGTAGATACATTCAGGAGAGGTTAGAACTTTTAGACTCGTTGTGGAGCCAATTTGAGAAGAATGATGAGGAGTTGATGAATCAGGAAGATAAGTCTCATCAATACTTCGTACAGAACGTAAAGCAGGTAGTGTTGGGCTGGTACGAAGGAACGCGCGCCGAGATTGAGAGTCGGGAGGAGAAGCCGTTCCAGCCGGGACAGGAGAATGCTGACAATATGGAAGAACCAGCTCACGATGATAGTGGTAAGAAGGATCCCATCGAGTTTGATACTACTCAGTTCAGAGGAAACCCCCGGAAACCATCGGGAGGAGATCGATTGGCAGAGCTACTACAGTTGCAAGGTGCTAATTTCCGTGCATTCATGAGGTTAGTAAAGACTACTTGCATTGATGATATTAAGGAAAAGTGGGAGATTGAGGACAAATTGAAGTATTTAGAGTCTCGATGGAGTACGATTGATAGATTGCACTTGCAAATTGATGGCATATTAGATGCAAAAAATTACGAGAGTTATTACGTTGAGTTTGCAAAATATGAAAGTCAGTTTGAGGCATTAAAAAGGAAATTAAATGAAAAATTAAGCACTTCCTTACACCAGCAGCAGGCATTGCCTAAAATAGATATACCTACGTTCAGTGGTAGTTACACACAATGGCCTACTTTTATGGATCTATACCTTGAAGCGATTCATAACAACCCCGCTATAACAAAAACGCAAAAAATGCAACATCTAAAGGGTAGGTTACGCGGGGAAGCTGAGAAGCTCGTACAACATCTGCACATTGCTCCTGAAAATTATAACACTTGTTGGGAACTACTGAACCACAGGTACAATAATAAATCTCTACTATTTACAAAGAACTTTCAAGCTTTTATGCGTCAACCGAATATTCAGAAACAATCATCATTTGAATTAAAAAGATTATATGATACCAGCAACGAAACCATACATGCCATTCATAACTTGGGGATTGATACGTCGTCGTGGGACCCTGTATTAGTATACATTCTATGCGAGAAGCTAGATACAGAGACTTATTCCGAATACATGCAATCAAAGTCGGACCCGCGAGAAATCCCAACATTTGATCATTTTATGGATTTCATTGAAACTAAATTTATTGCATTAGAACCTCTGCAGAAAAAACGTATTGAAAATATTGCAAAACCAATACCCAAAACGCAATTTAATACTACTCCGTACCCGTACAACAAAAATGCAAGACAAACATATATGCAGCCTCATAAAAGTTCATTTAATAATTCTCACAACTTCAATGCATACAAAGTAGGTCGAGTATATACCGATAACTGTCAATTATGCAATAATCAGCATCCACTCTATCTGTGCCAAAGATTCTTAGACATGGCTGATGCAGAGAAGTTGAAATTTATTGCAAAATATAATATATGCAGACGATGCCTTTATTACCACAAGTTCGGTTTTTGTAAGACACAAAAATCATGCAAAGAATGCAATGATTCAGGGCATAACACAATTTTGCACAATGCATATGCAAATTCCGCGCAGATACAAAATGCAACAAAGCCTACACCAAAATTGCTGACAACGCCACAGCCGCCGTTGACAACCAATAAATCGGGGCCAAATAAAATTCTACAAATAAATTTCGCCTCAAATGATGACGAAGAAACTTTGCTTGCAACAGCACTATTGAACGTGGCGACAGCAACCGGAGAATATATTACATTGCGCGCTTTTATTGACCCGGGCTCACAAGTGACATTGGTCACTGAAAAAACTGCCCAGTTGTTAGGCTTGCAACGCCAATATACAAATGCAAGCATCAGTGGAATTGGTACCTTGTCTAGTAACTGCAAAGGAAGGGTTCAATTAGTATGCAAGTCATTACTTAACGATTTTCAATTTACAACTGAAGCGTTAATAATGAACCGTGTTGTGAACAATCTACCAAACACAACATTCGCCAAAAAGCCATGGCCTCATATAGCCAACCTTACATTAGCCGATCCTGAGTATAATGTTTCGAGACCCATAGACATATTACTTGATGCACACGTTTTTACAGAAATATTAATGCACGGTCTTATCAAAGGGATAGGTCAGCAACCTAAGGCCATAAACACGCAGCTGGGTTGGATTTTGGCAGGGAATGTTTCTTTTGAATTGCAACCTAAGACATTTCACTGTAACGTCGTTACTCATGACATTGAAGATTTTGCAAAATATTGGGAGGTCGAAGACATCAGTGCGGACACTAATACCGCGAAGACAACGGAGGGCGATTATTGCGAAAACTTTTATATCGCAACTACAAAACGTTTGGAAAATGGGAAATATGAAGTTCGCCTACCAATGAAACCTGGTTTTGAGCAATTATTGGGAAAATCCAAGCCACACGCACTGGCACAATTTATGCAATTAGAAAGAAGATTAAACAAGGATGCACAGCTGTCTGAAAGCTACATAAAATTCATGCAAGAGTACATACAGATGAGTCATATGAAAGAAAGTAAGGCAGATACGGACGTATCGTGTTACTTACCACATCACGGAGTCCTGAAACAAGACTCGCTGACCACAAAGTTGCGAGTCGTCTTTAATGCATCTCAAAAGACAGATTCAGGACACAGCCTCAATGATCTGATGGAGTGTGGTCCAAAACTGCATCAAGATTTAATGACTTTACTGCTGGGGTGGAGACTGTACAAATATGTTTTCACTGCCGACTGCGAAAAGATGTACAGGATGATCTTGGTCAATGCAGACGACCAAAAACTACAAAAGATACTTTGGAGAGAATCTAAGCAGAGTCCATTAAAAGAATACAATTTATGCACTGTGACATACGGAACCAAGGCAGCGCCTTTCCTCGCATTAAGAACCCTAAAACAACTTGCGCAAGACGACGCGCATAAATACCCCTTGGCGGCTGACGTCATCAAACACGAGATGTACGTTGATGACGTGCTAAGTGGCAGCAACTCGATCGAGCAGGCTCAAGAATTACAACATCAATTAATCAATATGCTCCAGGGCGCTGGCTTAACATTGCGAAAATGGACGAGTAACGAACCGGCACTGATTGAAAATTTATCTTCATCGGAACTCAATGAAACTACCATGCATTTTACAAACGACGGAACCACAAAAGCATTGGGTCTGCAATGGAACCCAAAAAATGATAGCTTTGCATTTAGAAACAAAATAAACACAGAATGCAACGGCAAGCTGACAAAGCGAGAATTGTTATCGGAGATCTCTAAAATTTTTGATCCCCTCGGATGGCTCACACCGTTGACAATAAAAGCCAAATTATTATTCCAAAAGATTTGGCTAATCGGCAGCGACTGGGATGATATCTTACCAAAAGAAATTCAAGACGAATGGATGCAATTTACTAACGACCTACATAACATACTGCAATGCGACATTCCGCGATGGCTGGGGGACACGACAAAAAAGTTCCAAATTCACGGATTCTGCGACGCTTCGGAGAAAGCTTATTCCTGCGCTATCTACTTACAAACGCTGGACGAAAATAATGAATCTATCATCAGACTAATAGCTGCAAAATCAAGACTAGCACCCGTCAAAAATAAGATGACACTACCACGACTTGAACTCTCTGGAGCTCTGTTACTTGCAACTCTGATGAAAAAGGTTTGTGAAGCCTTCAAATGGGATGCCGTGGATAAGAACACCTTCGCCTGGACTGATTCGATGATAGTCTTAGGCTGGTTGAATGGAGATGTGACAAAATGGAAAAGCTTTGTACGCAACCGAGTACAACAAGTGCATGACGTCATACCAAAACAACATTGGAGCTACGTCAAGTCGGAAGATAATGCAGCTGACTGTGCAACAAGAGGCGTCACTTGCACTCAACTATTGCAGCATTCACTATGGTGGAGTGGCCCGAAATGGCTCAAAAACTACGAAAAACATTCATCAACAAAAATCGACATCATGCCCACGACTTGCGAATCAAAACAAACGCACGTGACAACGGGTGTTGCACAATCTGAGCCGTCTTCAATTGTAATAGAACTACTCGACAGACACAGCGATATGACTCATATTACTAGAGTCGTAGCGTGGATTATGCGCTTTGCAAAAAATACACTTAAGACTAATACAGAAAAACAAAAGTCACTCTACTTAACAAGCACAGAACTGAAAAATGCAGAAAAGGTCATAGTGAAGCAAGTACAATTACATGCATTCAAAGATGAAATAATTAGACTTAAAGGGAATAAACCCCTTAGCTCGAAATCCAACATCTTAAGCCTCAATCCATACCTAGATGAAGATGATATTCTAAGAGTTGGAGGCAGATTACAAAATTCAACCCTGAATAGCGCAACAAAACACCCGATGCTTCTGCCACATAATCATATAGCGACAGATCTGTTTATTTTGCAAGCACATCACAAGACTTTGCATGGAGGTCCAAAATTGACATTGACACATTTGAGACAAAGAGTTTGGATCGTAGGTGGATATCGCGCTGTTAAACGAGTACTACACAAATGTACCATATGCCGTCGATTCAGCATGAAACCAAAAAATCAACTTATGGCGGACCTCCCAGCACCCAGAGTAACAGCCTCGCGCCCCTTTGCCAACACTGGAGTTGACTTCTCAGGCCACGTGGAAATAAAAGCAAACAAAGGGAGAGGACAGAAAACGCTTCTTGCATACGTTGCAGTATTTGTGTGCCTGGCAACAAAGGCGATACACCTAGAATTGGTAACCGAGTTGAGCAGCATGGCATTTCTAGCTGCATTTCAACGCTTCTGTGCTCGACGAGGGAAGCCGCGTAATATGTACAGTGATAACGGCACGAACTTTGTAGGAGCAAATCGAATACTTATGCAACAATATCGGGACATCATAAATACAATCGATAGCCACTTTTTGGGCAAAATATCAGAGATGGGAGTGACATGGCAATTCAACGCACCAATTTGGCCTACCGCAGGTGGCTTATGGGAAGCTGCTGTAAAAAGTATGAAATACCATCTCAAGCGAGTGATTGGAGAGCGACGATTGACATACGAAGAGTTTACAACGTTATTATGTCAGATTGAAGCATGCCTAAACTCAAGGCCATTATGCACTGTAACAGAAGACGCAGATGATATTGAATGTCTGACACCAGGCCACTTTATCACCGGAACCCCGCTTATGACCATCCCAGAACCGGATAACAAAAATTATGACCTGAGAAAAAGATGGCAAGTGGTGCAAAAAATAAGCAAGGACTTTTGGAAAAAATGGTCCCAAGAATACCTGCAACAATTACAAGCCAGACTTAAGTGGCAACGACAGAATACTGACCCTAGAATTAATGATATCGTGTGCATCAAAGATGAAAACATTCCTGCAGGAAAATGGGCTCTCGGACGCGTAACTAACCTGCATCCAGGAAAGGACGGACATGTTAGGGTTGTCACATTAAAAACTGCAAAAGGCGAATTAAAAAGACCTATTACCAAACTTGTACCGTTGATCGAAACTGATTCAAATAAAACAACCTGCACTGATAATGAATCAACACGAAGACAAAACAGAACCAAGAAGATGTCATTAAAAAACTTTTTGTGCTACGCATTACTTCTATTAATGACACTTATTACACCCACTATGCAAGAAAAACAAACTACCAAACATATAAACATCATACCGCTGACACAGAACCAGACTCTCTATTTTGACAAGATGGCGGAAATACAAGAAATCAAAGATGAATGGAAATTGGTCTTCTATTATAACTTGACAAGCTATTGGAAAAATATTGACACTATACAGCAATATGTACAACACATAAAACAGTTTCAAAATGATGAATGGGTAATGCAATTTCAAGTCTTTGTAAACCAGTTAGACCAAAGCCTTAATGAACTTATCTATTACAATGAACTTTTGAGATCGCCAGATCTAATTCAACACAGATACAAGAGAGGATTAGTTGACGGGATCGGGTATGTTGCAAACTCATTATTTGGAGTACTAGACCAGCGGTTCGCAGAAAAATACGAAAACGACATAAATAATATACAACTAAACGAAAATCACTTATTGCAGTTACTAAAAAATCAAACAAGTGTCCTCGAGGCTGAACATAATATTGTGCAACGAAATGAGGAGACAATGATAAAACATTTCAACCTGATAAACAATCACCTGAACTCTATAGACAATGATGCAATAACACAGAAACATAATACAAATAATGCATTTTACGTAATCACTTCCGCAATTGCAGCAGAAGCGATGATACAAAACTTAAAATTTATACAACAAACTCTTATAAATACGCTGACAAATATGTACCAAGGACACATAGATGTTCATTTGCTTTCCCCTAACCAATTGCAAAATGAACTAAATAAGATAGCCAGACACTTGCCACATGATCTAACATTACCTGAAGCACAAGACGATGACGTCACGAACATATACAAGTTGCTCCGAATACATGCACGCATTACGCAACAATATTTACTGATGGAAATAAAAGTACCGTTACTGAGTGATGAGCTATATGAATTAGATAAACTAATCTCTATACCCCAGAGCCTTAATACCACCCATGTTGTAAACGTTATTCCAACATCAGACTTAATTGCATTTAATATAAAACAATACTCCTTTATGTCGTTGGATCAAACTGACATATCAGAATGCCAAAAAGTACGGGAACAGAAGTTGATGTGTAAACTAAACCACCCTGTATATAGTACGGTCAGTAGAACCCAGTCGATATGCGACATACAGCTGATTCGTAATAATGAAATCCATAATGCATACTGCCATACAGAAATTAAAACATGCACGGATAAATGGATCAAATTGCACAAACAGAACACGTGGTTTTATTATTGCTGTGACGTTTGCATAGTTCACATAGTATGCTCAGCTGGTATGACGACAGAGTCCCTACGTCACACAGGCCTGATTACGCTGACACAAGGATGCGTATTGAGAGGTGACACCTTTATGTTATATGCGAATATGGAACATGCCACTGACAATATAATAATAAATGAACCAAATGCCATGATAATACCCAAAATCTCTCCAATAAATAACATAATTAATACATCAATTAAAAACACATCCTTCCATATTGAGACACATGAACAGAACTTTCAAAATATACAAAAGAAATTGAACGAGATTAAAGAACAAACGGCTCTAAATACTCTTACTACCCATGACATGCACCACTACATAATGATATATGCAATTGTAGTTATTAGCACCTCACTGTTTGTAGCTTCTGTTTGTTACTTCCGAAAAGTATCAAATAGAAGAGAACATCCGAGACAGGGGGAGGAGCGTCGGAACGCGAAGGTCGGATCCAGGAAGGCAAACCAGCCAAATGAAGAAGATGATTCCGAGGATAGCTTATACAGCAAGGTGAAAAAAGATAAAGGACAAAATAGTGGTGAGCAAAACGGTAAAAGTGCGCGATCGGTGAGTGAAGTGCAGTTTGACACTTTTAACCATAGTGATGTGTGTAATCATGTTTAAGAGACAATAATTTGGGACATTAAGAATTTCTTTATTAAGAGTTTTTATGTTGAAATATTTAAGTTAGTTGAGTTATTATTTATTTTAATTAATTTATGGTGAAATATTTAAGTTATATTGATCATTATTTTACACTGCATAGTTTACAATTTCCAATATTTAAGATTGTTCTTTTTTTATGTGGCTACTGTTTTGAGTGGCAATATGTACGAAGTACATGATTTTTTATTATTTCTTAAAATAGATTTAGCTTAGACTAGAACGTGCATAATATTGGACTTTGAGTCGACCTAGATTTGGGATGCATTGACGCACGACTATGCATCGCCATTTACAGATTTTCTTACTTTTTTATTTAGTGTTCAATAATACGTGGAACAAATCGGACCAATTGCATTTTCATTTTATCCCGTTTGATCCCGTGATCACTCATTTCGCATTTTTGCATCTTTTACATTTTGCATTCTATGTTGAACGTGTAGTTGCATTTACACTCAACAGTTAGGTTAGGTTAGGTTAGGTTAGGTTAGGTTAGGTTAGGTTAGGTTAGGTTAGGTTAGGTTAGGTTAGGTTAGGTTAGGTTAGGTTAGGTTAGGTTAGGTTAGGTTAGGTTAGGTTAGGTTAGGTTAGGTTAGGTTAGGTTAGGTTAGGTTAGGTTAGGTTAGGTTAGGTTGGGTTGGGTTAGGTTAGGTTAGGTTAGGTTAGGTTAGGTTAGGTTTTAGTAAGTTAGGTTGGACTTAGGTTAGGTTAGGTTAGGTGGTTAGGTTAGGTTAGGTTAGGTTAGGCTCAACTCGGACTTCGAGACTCTTTTTATTTTATTACATAGTCCTTTATCATGTTGCTGGATTAGGCTCCGGGTTTTAAGTTCGGGAGCCCTGGGTTCCTTTTAACATACACTGTTAGATAGGTTAGTTTTATTAGCTTACAATTTTATTTTATTACAATTTTATCATATGTTATATTAGTTTAATCTTATATAATCTTATTTTTATTACAAGTTTTGGTTAGACTGATTCTTATTATTATAAATAGTACATATTGGAACAATATGCAAATTTATAATTTTCTTAACCATTAAATTCTTATTTTAAGCTAGCTTATTTCGTATACCTATTGTACATCACTCAGTATATACACACATATACTTAACTATTTGGTTATATTTAGATTGACATCTTTTGCGATTTCTAAGCAGAATTTTATGAATTTAATCCTATTTTTCTTACTGTCCATTATTTCTGATAACATATTTCTATTGAGTTTTCCTTCTATTTCTGTTTCTAAATCAAAACGTTTAACGCATATTTCGGACAATCTAATATTAGGTGCTCTACATTTTCTCTTTAGGATCGCAAACACAAGCAGGAATCTTTTAATTTAAATCTGTGCAGGTACGCTGAGAAGCCGCCATGTCCCGTTAGGATCTGCACTAATTTTGGTGTACTTTACTTCCCCAATGTTTTATATGCTATAGTTGCATCCGGAAGAAACATTCGTTACGGCAGCGGTGCTGCCTTGACTATATCGATCGTTCCATTCCAGCAGGGTCTCTATTCTTATCAGTCTCTTAATAAATGATATCGGGCACTTATCGTAGTCCGGCGCAGTCTTCTTGTGTAACGCTGCTTGTTTGGCCAGTTCGTCGGCCCGCTCATTCCCGACCGCTCCACATGTGCTCTGATCCAGAACATACGTACTGTTTTTCCTTGTTCCTTGATGGTCGACAGGTTTTTACGTATGCTCTGCACTATGGGGTGAAATGAGTCCCGGTTTTGTAAGGTCTCTAGTGCTGACCTCGAATCACTCAGTATGTTCGTGACTTCGTTATTTTTAGAGACTACCTCCGCTGTGGCTTCGTAGAGTGCATAAAGTTCCGCTTGGTAGACGGAGCAATACGATTCGAGCTTAAACTTCTTGGCCCTGGTTTCCTGCCGTCTTCCCAATGAGAATGCAGCTCTACCTTGCCTTCGATTTTGCTCCGTCTGTGTAGATTTGGCTGCCTTTTATGTTGTAGCTAGTGATGGTATCGGGCTCTGTATCTTCCAGACACTCGTACGATACGTCCGCTATTTTTGCAGGATGTTGAGCCTTCAGAAAGCATACTCTTCCCTCCAGTTCTCTTCCACCTATGGCAGCTTGTGGCTTTCTCTCCTTGCTTCATAAAGAGTGCTGCTTCCTTACCCGTAGGTCAATGGAAGCAGCCTCGCCAATATGAGAGCTGCGTTGAGAGATACTGTCCTGTATGTCTTACTTGCTTTCTGTGCGAAACCTCTTTGGATGGTATTCAGCTGCTTCTGGATCGATATTTTGCTCGCTGCCGGCCCATGCGCTTGCTGCATACAACATGATAGGCTCGATGCATGCAATGTAGATCGTCCTAATTATTTCTGGGTTCAGCCCCAAGTTATTTTCGCGGCCTTTGCTAGTTGTTTATACAAATTAGCTGCTTTTCACACCAATGCTACGTGTTTATGGAAAGTGAGCTTTTGTCGATAGTTAAGCCCAGGATTTTGATGTCGTCGACGATGTCGATTTCGTGCCTCCCATCAGTAAGCGTGGTGTGTCGAACTTCAGCTTTTGTTATGACCATTGCGAACGTTTTATGTGGGGCGAATCTCAACTTGTTCTTTTGTCCCCATTTATGGATATACTCCAGGGCACCGTTTGCCCGTTCTTCTATGGTTGCTGCGGTTTCTCCAGAGAAGACGAGCACCACATCGTCGGCAAATGCCTGAGTATACACCATTTTTCTCCAACCCGTCAACAGTGGGTCCAATAGGTTCCAAAATGTGGACCCGCTATCGAGCCCTGCACGCATCCTTTCGTTGTGTCTTTTATGTATTCCTCGCCCGCGTACCGCACTCGGACTTTCCTGTCCTTCAGGTAACTGTTTACTAACCTCCGTAGGTTTGTGGACAGCGCTTCTCCGCCAGTCGACATCTTACCGCCGGCCACCAAGCGCTGTCGAATGCCCTTCTTCGATGTCCAGGGACACTACCACGGAGATGAGTTTACGTTGGACATTCTCCTTTATATGTTGGATAAGGTCATATAAGGAGTCCTCTGTGCTCCTCTGCGGGACGAAACCATACTGTCTCGGGTTCGCTTTGGGGAGCAGGTGCCACCTCAGTCTCTTGACCAGCATCTTTTCCAGTACTTTGCCCATGACGGAGAGGAGTCCTATCGGTCTGTAGGATTTCGGCTGGTATAATCTGCTTGCCTGGTTTTCTTAAATGATGACCGTGGCTTCCTTCCATATCTTGGGGAAGTGTGATAGCTCCAGGCATTTGTTGCATATTCCGAGGAAAACTTCTAAATCCAGTAATATGGCCTCCGCACAGATATCAGCCGTAAATCCATCGAGACCGGGGGCCTTTTTAGGATTGAAACTTGCCATGGCGTGTCTTAGCTCCGACTTCGTGAAAGGTGTGTCCTGGCGATCGTTGGGTAATGGTTCCTCTGAGAGTTCGGCATTCTGTCTTATGATTTGGTGGTCTATATCGTCGGTTACTGGGCTGTCTTCCGGGAAGAACGTTTCTGCCAACAGCTGTGCTGACTTTGTTGGCTCTACTAATACCCTTCTTTCACCAGGGTTGGTCCTCGTAGGGTGTAGAAGTTCTACGTATGACCCTGTGGCTCCGTCCCACACTCTCGCGGTCCTGCTTTGTACAAAGTCTTTCCAGCTGCTTGTCTGTGCTTCTACAGCTTTATCTTCATACGTTGTTTTGGCATCAAGATATTCCTGGACCACCCATTCCCGTCGTCGGGGAGCTGCGCAAGATATACGTCTCTTTTTGGTGTTCATGTCGTTTTTAAGCCCCTCCAGCTCCTCACTCCACCAAGGCAGTCTAACTTTCGGATTGATTTAATTTTCGGTATTGTCTTCCACATGTTTCAGTTACGCTGTCTGTATATAAGTTGACTATGTTTTCTAATTGGTCTATTGTCGTTTTAATTTTGTCTATTTTTTGTATTTATGTTATTATTTCTAAATTTGGTTTTAGTATTGTGCGAAAATTTATCAGTCTGCTTTCTTAGTGTTATATAATCTTGTTGTCTTCTTTCTTCTGTGGGTGGTATTTTTTTGTAGTTTAATACTGAATGTGATGGAGTTGTGATCGGAACTGGTCAGGCTCTTATCGACTCTCCAGTCATGTATTGTGCGAAGCAGCTCCTCCGAGCACACAGTGATGTCCACATGACTCTGGAATCTTTTTCCCCCTCTGATTGTGTCGAAGGTAGGTTCGGTTCCGGTGTTCAATATATGGAGGTCCATTTCTTCTAGAGCTCCGGCCATAGTTTCGCCTCTGTGGTCTTCTGACACGCTACCCCACCATGGGCTCCATGCATTGACGTCCCCTCCGATTAGTATATTCTTTACTTTGAGTTTCTCCACAATTTTTTTGATCTCTTCTAAATATGGCTCTATAGGCAATTGGTCTTCTAGATAGATGGAGATGACACCTATTTCCCATTTCTCTGTTTTGATTTTTGCCACTGCCAGGTTTTCGGTCGTAAGAGTAGGCTGCTCTAGTACTGTTAGACTGTCATCAAATACTATGATGGCCGATTTGACGGGTTTTGTCCTATTTTGGGCGCGTTGAATGATTCGGGTCCCAGTAAAACATTTTAGCTCCCCGGTTGCGCCTACATATGGTTCTTGAACCAGTGCAAAGCAAGCCTTTCTTTGCTGCCTCGATTATTAGCTCCTGTGTGGCCAATTTCTTTCTCTGCAAATTTGCTTGTATGACCTTATACGTGCAAGGCTCGGAAGAGTCCTGGTTTGATGTACCTATAGTTAAATCCGAGTCCACCTTAGCAGTACGCTACAGTTGACCTCGCCAAGGAATCCCATTTTTTCCGGACTGGACAGCTTGAGTCGAAGGCATTATGCTGCAGCTGGTCTAGGTTGGCATGTTTGCAGTTTTGCATGAAGGTGGTACGTCTGCCAGCCATTCCGCACAGTCCGCGCGCATGTGTCCCCACAATGACTACAGAGGTCAGCTGTTTCCTTACAGAACCTTCGCCCATGGCGTAGCCAAGGCAACGCGTGCATTGAACGAGAGGAGTTTGGTCTTCGACTCGCACTCTCGCCAGGTCAATGTGCACTCGTTCCGTCTCAACCAGCCGCTGCCATAATATGGGGGAGACTTGCAAAATGACATGGTTTTGGTGGGGATTCCTGGTCCTTCTGCGATATTTCACTGTAACGCGATTGTCTTCCGTGGCAATATCTTTAAATATGTGGCCGTTCTGAGTCTTCAGTGACGTTACCACTTGCTCATCCGTGAGGTACGACATGGTGTCCTTTATGATGACGAGAGGGTCCTTGTTTTTAAGTTCTTCCACTGTAAGGTTTTCTCCAGCCTCTCTAATCCGCTTTGACACTTTAGATAACTCCTCCCTTGAGCTACAACCAACTACTACCTTCTGGTCTTTGGCTTTGCGTACCCTATCGACCTTTATACCTTTGTTATTTGCATCTACTGCAGATCTTATTTTCTCTAATACCTCACCGCTAGTGTCCTTTTCGATCGTCGAGGACACTACGATGGAGTGTAGTGGTGGCTGTCTCGGTTTAGGTTTTACGCTTCCCGATGCTATTTGTGCGTATGTCACTTTGGTGAGGTCCATAGAGGTGGTTTTGAGTTGGTCCATAAGGGTTTTGGTATTTAGGTTGCATTCTCCTATTGCCTCCTTATGTTGTTGGAGGTCTCAATAAGTTTGTTCACAAGGTCACTAGGTGGTTGGTTGTTCGGACCTGTTGTTGGTGTAGTTTGTCGTGTTTTTCAAGGAGTTTCGCTATCGATCTGGATTATGTCCATCTTTCCGATCGTCGAAACTGATCATGTCTCTTATGCCTTTGACTCCTTTGGCTACTTCTGCAATCGGAGTAGTAACGTCCATATTCTTCAAGACAGATGTCATTTCTTGCAGTTGCTTGCTGTGCCCGTCTCTTTGCAAGAAGTGCCTCATTCATACATGCTTTCATTTTCTCAATTTCTAGTCTCTGCTTTTGGGCGGCCTCTTGGTATTCCAGGACGCATTCATATAAGCCTGTGAGTTTGTTTATGACGGACTCTTTAGTTGTTAATTTTGACTGCTCCAGTTGTGTTTAGCTTCCTGGTAGAATCTGTTAGATTTACGCGAAAGCGATTCTGGGGGAGTACCGCCGGCTGATGTGTTGTATTGATTTTGGCGTCGTTCCTGTTTTCGTTGTTTGTGGTTGTGATGAACCAAAATTAGTCGTAGGCCCCATAGGGGGCGTGTGTTTTTGTGTGGTGGACATGATCGATCTTCTCAATGTACCTCAGAGTCAGAATACTAATGATAATAATAAAATGGAATATAGCGATCTAAATCTAATTTGCCCTGTCCGTAAAAGACAGAACAGAGTCTTAATAAACTAAAAGTGTCAAATATAGTTAAACTAAAATTTAAGCTCTATGTAGAGCCGTATCCATCAAATGATTGTATATAAGTATTGGCACTACAACGTCAGAACAAAAGAAAGCAGAAATAAAAAAAAAAATTTTCCTCTAACCAGATTGGTTAGAGTTATGAGGTTTTGGTGTACGGCTCTATGTAGAGACGAATTATTGGTTTCAAAAGATAGCCCTTGTTGCGACCTTTTCAACGATACCCGCACGATTTCTATCTTGCGTGGTTCGAAAATGAGCCCAAGAAACAAATTTCCAAGATGGCCGATGAAAAATGTTTCTAATTTGTTTCTTGGTCCTATTTTGGCTGTAGGCCCAATTTTGCTGGGAGTCAGCTCTATTTTTGTCTCTCCGAGGGCTAACCCTAAGACCAAAATTAACAATTTCTAGGACCTGAAAATTTCAGGCGTCGGATTCTCCTGAAAAGGGTTGTCTAGATAGAAGGCATCCTCCACAGCCCAAAACCGAAGGAATTATTTCACGACCACCCGTTCAGAAATGGCGGTCGTTTTGGCAAAACCAAGATGGCCGCCGAACTGTCAAACCCGGCGTGAAAGTGACGTAGCGCCGGTTATAGAAGTCGTAGAGAGTTGGGGTTTGGACGGTAGAGTATGACTTCGCTTGGAGTATGTATCCTGAAAGTTTCAGGCGAAAATAAGTTCAGCGCCTGAAAACACTTTAATTCCTGAAATAATTGTCCGAATCGCTAGAAGACTCTCCACAGCCCAAAGCCGAAAGAATTACTTTCTACGACCACCCGTCTAGAAATGGCGGTCGTTCTGGTAAAACCAAATGGCCGCCGAACTGTCAAACTCCGGCGTGAAAGTGACGTAGCGCCGGTTCTAGAAGTCGTAGAAAGTTGGGGTTTGGACTGTAGAGTGGCGGTTTCGCTTGGAGTATCTATCCTGAAAGTTTCAGGCGAATATGTTCAGCGCCTGAAAACACTCTAGCTCCGTAATAATTGTCCGAATAGTCTGAAAACTCACTGGTATGTTCTTCAATAAGCGCGCATTTGACTGCAAGGTCAAAATCCGCGCGCCAGGTCAGGTGTCCAGCAGTGGGCTTCAAAGGTACAATTTTCAAAGCCTCTAGAATCTAGAGTTTCAACCGGAAAATTCTGGTCGATGTGTCATTTTCTACGTAGCTGTCTTCGCCGAAAAGCAGGTCTAAAACCATCCGCACGCCTTCGGATATGTCTGCACGTTTTCCAGAAACCACGTGGTTTTTCACAAAAGTAAGATATTTCATAATTGTGACGGTAGAAAATCTGGTTTTACAAAATGTCCGGGCACATGATGCCCACAAATGGGGTAATAAAAATAGTAGGTCGTCGCTTTGGTTTTGCAGCGCACGCAAGTTTATGTTTTGAAATTTAAGTTTTAACCTAAAACTCACTGTTTGGTGTATAACTTTTGCCACTGCAATCCTTGAGAAACAGCACTTGGTCACACGCGTGCGGAACACTATTACGCACGCACTGATGCTACTTTCAAGTTAATCCGATCACTATTTCTATTTATTTTGGATTTTTGCTGCGAGCAGTTTCGAAAAGATGCTTCCACGGCGACGGGAGGCGCGAAACTCGGGTTAGGTTAGGTTAGGTTAGGTTAGGTTAGGTTAGGTTAGGTTAGGTTAGGTTAGGTTGGTTAGGTTAGGTTAGGTTAGGTTAGGTTAGGTTAGGTTAGGTTAGGTTAGGTTGGGTTAGGTTAGGTTAGGTTAGGTTAGTTAGGTTAGGTTAGTTAGGTTAGGTTAGGTTAGGTTAGGTTAGGTTAGGTTAGGTTGGTTGGTTGGTTGTTAGGTTAGGTTAGGTTAGGTTAGTTAGGTTAGGTTAGGTTAGGTTAGGTTTAGGTTGGGTTAGGTTAGGTTAGGTTGGGTTAGGTTAGGTTAGGTTAGGTTAGGTTAGGTTAGGTTAGGGGTTAGGTTAGTTAGGTTAGGTTAGGTTGTGGTTAGGTTAGGTTGTGTTAGGTTAGGTTAGGTTAGGTTAGGTTGAAGAGGTTAGGTTGTATTAGGTTAGGTTAGGAAGAGGTTAGTTGTTGGGTTAGGTTGTAGGAAGGTTAGGTTAGGTTAGGTTAGGTTAGGTTGGGTTGTTAGGTTAGGTTAGGTTGGGTTAGGTTAGGTTAGGTTAGGTTAGGTTAGGTTAGGTTAGGTTAGGTTAGGTTAGGTTAGGTTAGGTTAGGTTAGGTTAGGTTAGGTTAGGTTAGGTTAGGTTAGGTTAGGTTAGGTTAGGTTGGTTGGGTTGGTTGGTTGGTTAGGTTGGGTTGGGTTAGGTTAGGTTAGAAGGTTAGTTGGTTAGGTAGGAGTTGGTTGGTTGGTTAGGTTAGGTTGGTTGGTTAGTTAGGTTGGTTGTTAGGTTAGGTTAGGTTAGGTTGGTTAGGTTGGGTTAGGTTGGAGTTAGGTTAGGTTAGGTTAGGTTAGGTTAGGTTAGGTTAGGTTGGGTTAGGTTAGGTTAGGTTAGGTTAGGTTAGGTTAGGTTAGGTTAGGTTAGGTTAGGTTAGGTTGGGTTAGGTTAGGTTAGGTTAGGTTAGGTTGGGATTAGGTTGGGTTGGGTTGGTTGGGTTAGGTTAGGTTGGGTTAGGTTGGGTTGGGTTAGGTTGGGTTGGGTTGGGTTAGGTTAGGTTGGGTTAGGTTAGGTTGGGTTAGGTTAGGTTAGGTTGAGTTGGGTTAGGTTAGGTTGGGTTGGGTTAGGTTAGGTTAGGTTGGGTTGAGTTAGGTTGAGTTGGGTTAGGTTAGGTTGGGTTAGGTTAGGTTAGGTTAGGTTAGGTTAGGTTAGGTTAGGTTAGGTTAGGTTAGGTTAGGTTAGGTTAGGTTGGGTTAGGTTAGGTTAGGTTAGGTTGGGTTAGGTTGGGTTAGGTTAGGTTGGGATTGGGTTGAGTTAGGTTAGGTTAGGTTGGAGTTGGGTTGGGAGTTAGGTTATGTAAGGTAAGGTAAGGTTAGGTTAGGTTAGGTTAGGTTAGGTTAGGTTAGGTTGCAGTTGGGTTAGGTTAGGTTAGGTTGGTTGAGTTAGGTTAGGTTAGGTTAGGTTAGGTTGGTTGGATTGGGATTGAGTTAGGTTAGGTTAGGTTGGGTTAGGTTGGGTTGGGTTAGGTTAGGTTAGGTTAGGTTAGGTTAGGTTAGAGTTGGGTTAGGTTGGGTTGGGTTGGGTTGAGTTGGGTTGGGTTGAGTTAGGAGTTAGGTTGGGTTAGGTTAGGTTAGGTTAGGTTAGGTTAGGTTGGGTTAGGTTAGGTTGGGTTAGGTTAGGTTAGGTTAGGTTAGGTTAGGTTAGGTTAGGTTAGGTTAGGTTAGGTTGAGTTAGGTTAGGTTGGGATTGGGTTAGGTTAGGTTGGTTAGGTTGAGTTGAGTTAGGTTAGGTTAGGTTGAGTTAGGTTAGGTTAGGTTAGGTTAGGTTAGGTTGGGGTTAGGTTAGGTTAGGTTGGGTTAGGTTGGGATTAGGAAGGTTGGGTTAGGTTAGGTTAGGTTAGGTTGGGATTAGGTTAGGTTAGGTTGGGATTAGGTTAGGTTGGGTTGGGTTAGGTTGGGTTGGGTTAGGTTGGTTAGGTTAGGTTAGGTTGAGTTAGGTTAGGTTAGGTTAGGTTAGGTTAGGTTAGGTTGGGATTAGGTTAGGTTAGGTTGGGTTAGGTTAGGTTAGGTTAGGTTGAGTTAGGTTGGGTTAGGTTAGGTTGGGTTGGTTGGGTTGGAGTTAGGTTAGGTTGGAGTTGGGTTGGGATTAGGTTAGGTTGGGTTGGAGTTGGGTTAGGTTAGGTTAGGTTGAGTTAGGTTGGGATTGGGTTGGGATTTGGGTTGGGTTAGGTTAGGTTGGTTGGGTTAGGTTAGGTTAGGTTAGGTTAGTTAGGTTAGGTTGGGATTAGGTTAGGTTGGGTTGGGTTAGGTTAGGTTAGGTTAGGTTAGGTTGGTTGGGATTGGGTTAGGTTAGGTTGGGTTAGGTTAGGTTAGGTTGGGTTAGGTTAGGTTAGGTTAGGTTGGGTTAGGTTAGGTTGGAGTTAGGTTGGGTTAGGTTAGGTTAGGTTGGGTTGGGTTGGAGTTGGGTTAGGTTGGGTTAGGTTAGGTTAGGTTAGGTTAGGTTGAGTTGGGTTAGGTTGGGTTAGGTTGGGTTGGGTTAGGTTAGGTTAGGTTAGGTTAGGTTGGGTTAGGTTGAGTTGGGATTGGGTTAGGTTAGGTTAGGTTGGGATTGGAGTTAGGTTGGGTTAGGTTAGGTTAGGTTAGGTTAGGTTAGGTTAGGTTAGGTTAGGTTAGGTTGAGGTTAGGTTGGGTTAGGTTAGGTTAGGTTGGGTTAGGTTGGAGGTTAGGTTAGGTTAGGTTGGGTTAGGTTAGGTTAGGTTAGGTTGGGTTAGGTTAGGTTGGGATTGGGTTAGGTTAGGTTGGGTTGGGTTAGGTTGGAGGTTGGGTTAGGTTAGGTTGGGTTAGGTTGGGATTAGGTTAGGTTAGGTTAGGTTAGGTTAGGTTAGGTTAGGTTAGGTTAGGTTAGGTTGGGTTAGGTTAGAGTTAGGTTAGGTTAGGTTAGGTTAGGTTGGGTTAGGTTAGGTTAGGTTAGGTTGGGATTGGAGTTAGGTTAGGTTGGGTTAGGTTGAGTTAGGTTAGGTTAGGTTAGGTTGGGATTGGAGTTAGGTTAGGTTGGGTTAGGTTGGAGGTTGGGTTAGGTTAGGTTAGGTTAGGTTAGGTTAGGTTGAGTTGGGTTAGGTTGGGTTAGGTTGGAGTTGGGTTGGTTAGGTTAGGTTAGGTTAGGTTGGGTTGGAGTTAGGTTAGGGTTGGGATTAGGTTAGGTTGAGTTGGGATTGGGTTGAGTTAGGTT
>JANFCV010000633.1:0-29743 GCA_024500475.1 Phthorimaea operculella
CCACGGGAATTGAACCCGGAACCTTCTGCGTCGAAAGCAGTCGTACTAAACGCTGCGCCACATCGAATGTCGCGCTAGTAAACCGGTAAGATGAACTTTAGTGATAAGAAATGGTAAAACTTTAATATTAGTTACCTCTATAATGGCTGGCCAAGTCATAATTTATGTTCAGACCCGTTACGGAATCTTCGAATCCTAAGATATTATTATTCTTTAGGTTAGACTGACTAGATAATTATGTTCATAATTTCTGTGCAACCTAGGAATCTTTATTCTAATTTCTCTTGTTTTCATTTTATCATGTATTTATAGCACTGCCAAGAAAATGCCCTGCACATGCTAGGAATTTGTTTTCTCTCCATGTGAATGTAATAGCAACATCTACGTTAGCGATTACTTTGTCCAAAAGTGATAAAGCTTCTACCTTCTTTCCTTCAGCTACCTAGTCTTCTCGGAGTACGGTTCAGCGAAGACGAGCTGATGGAACGAAAACGGCACCACCACCGCCTACATCGACTTCATGAAACCTGTCAAGTTAGTCTCCAAAGGTAATAAAATCTGACTTAGATTTGAATATGTGCAGCAGGTCTATCGCGAAATCGGGTCAATCGCGAAATCCCTAGGCCCTTTGCGAAGAACCGTATAAGTGCGAAATGCATCCATTTATTCGCACTTGGCCTTAGAACTCTAGGTCTTTAACGAATTCGTTAATGAATGGTCAAAAATCTAGGTCAACTACTCGCTAGGACACGCTCGTAGATGCCTACGCATCTGCTACGACTTTTCGGTGCTCTAAGTCCCTCTACGCCGCCGTAGCACACAGGGCATCGACTACTAGTCGTGAGCTCTCACTCGTCGCAGTACTGGGCAGTTCCGCCGCAGTCGAGCCCCGCTCTAATCTGGCCTATACATTCATGTCAGTGGCCCACAGAACCATTTCAGAGGTCTGCTCAACTAAGTCATGCCTCCTCAACCATGTCAAAGTTCTACATAACCATTCCAGAGCCATTCGACAGCCGATGTGGCGCAGTGGTTAGAATGACTGCCTGCCACGTAGAAGGTTCCGGGTTCAATCCCGGTGGGGTCACTCACAAAGTTGATATTTATCTCTTTGTGAATTTGTTCCCAGTCTGTTTAGGACATTGCAGGCTGAACCACCTTATTGTCTGAAAAGTAAGATGGTTCCGTGCTTCGGATGGGCACATTAAGCCGTCGGTCTCGGTTGCTGTCTATGATGGCGGTCATTACACAACCATGTCAGAGGCCTGCTACTTGCAGTAGGCGGTTGAAAACTCTGACACCAGGGTTCATCGCGTCGTTGAACGACTCGTTGTTCCACGCGAAAAGAAGACTCCAGAGTACTACGACACCAGTATGGAAGTGAGCATGTGCATTAAAACGAGTAGCAAACGCTGGTGTAGTAATACTTCTGAATGGTTGTGTAGAACTTTGACATGGTTGAGGATGAGAAGGCATGACTTAGTTGAGCAGACTTTTGACATGGTACTGTGGGCCACTGACATGGATGTGTGGGCCATTGCAGGCTGAACTACCTAATTAATATATGCAACCTTTGCTGGAGATTAGAGCGCGGCTCGACAGCGGCGGAACTGACCACTACTGCGACGAGCGAGAGCTTACGACTCGTCGTCGATGCTCCTGTGTGCGTTCTACGGTGGCGTAGAGGCACCGAACAGTCGTAACAGGTGCGTAGGCATCTACGAGCGTGTCACCTTATACCTAGATGACCTAATTTTTTTACCATTAATTAAAAATTCGCTATAGACCTAGAGTTTTAAGGCCAAGTGCGAATAAATAGATGAATTTCGCACTAATCCGGCTCTTTGCGAAGGGCCTAGGGATTTCGCGATAGACCTGCAAAATATGCATTATTGTGCTTCTCTTAGTGTCGTGTGGGTCATCGAATCAAATATTTACATCCAAGTAAAGCCTCTAAGACTTAAGTTCCAACTTAAGCCTCTTAGATGACCGATCTACGACCACCGTAATTATAAGTAACCAACTCACAAACATTATCTCCTGATTCTAAAGCTAGCGCTCAAAGCACTAGACCAGCGAAAGTTGTCATAAATGTCGTTCAATGAAAAACTTTCAAACTGGCTATTCTTCTTTTTCTTCGAGTGGGACACCAAGTCGACAAACGACCCGATGAACCCTATTAAGTCACTAACAGAAAGCCGTAAAACAGTTATATGTTGCAATTATATTTTCTTCTCTTCTTCTCTTGCAGATTACTGTCCTTAAATTTGTGACATCAGAGACCAGCCAGGAGTGACCACCGTGAAATACTTATGGTCGATAGCACAGTTCGTGCCCATGACTGAAGTTGGGTCTGGTTACAAGTAAGTGTTCATAACCCCAAATTAGTAGGGCATAGGTACGTCATGTCATGAGTTGTTTTGTTGTACGACACTTTTTCCAGTTGGAAACGTCAGTCTTTTTGGGGGTAATTTATTTGCTATGCCACCACGCGCTTAGCGCATTTATACGAAATGCTACTGAATATTCTCAGGATTTATCCGTTACTTGCCTTTAAGATTTCAACTTGTAAAAATGGGGGAATAGTATTCTGAACTGACATAACACGAGCAAATGAGTTAACTTAGCATAATCTCATTCATCTATTTGATTGAATCGATAGTGCAACATTAACAGCAAAACGTAAGACCTTTCCATCTTCGTGTTGTGCGCATAATCGACAAAGACACATAATTGACGGCTGATGTGGCGCAGTGGTACTGCCTACAACGCAGAAGGGTTCGATTTTCGATGGGTCATTCACAAAGTTGGTACTTATCACTGTGAATTTGATCCCAATCTGGTTAGGACATAGCAGGCCGAACCTCCTAACTGTCCATAGAAAAGATGGTTCCGTGCTTCGGAAGGCACCTCAAGCCATCGGTTCCAGTTGCTGTCTATGATTACTTAGATGGCAGTTATTACAGATCCATGTCAAAAGCCTGCTACTTGTAGTAGGCGGCTGTAGACTTTGACACCGGGGTTTATCGGGACGTTAGACGACTCGAGTGTCTCATACAAATAGAGAGGTGAATAAATTAACAAAATCCGTAAGGTTCTAGAGGTTGAGAAAGTTTTTTGCCGCCCTCTAGTCACCACCAAATCGTAAACGATTTGTGCGGAAGGAAGTTCATAAATTTTGGTAGTCTTTGCTTGGTTTGAAATCGGTACGCGCTGTACACGTTCCTCTAAAGTAATGCTACAAACTTTGTGTTACAGAGTCTCCGGCTGATGTCCATTCCACGTTACGCACATCTGTTACTACACCGACGCGTCGCCGTGAGCAGGCGGGACGCGAGACTACTCGTCGTGTAGATGCAGCCAATTTGTTTGTTGTTGATGCAGTTTTTTTTATGTAGTAACTGCGTCTAGATATGGTCATGCGCGTGCGAGGCAAGACCGTGCGGTGCGATGCATGCGTCCCACGGGGCGGTGAGTGGTGACCACGCGAAGCTGCACGCCAGATCTGGACGCAGTTATTTTTGTATAATAAATGTTACATTATGCAAATAAATGTATTATTACTATCAGCAATAAAAACGTATGTATCTGTATGTAAGATTCAATTTATTTTCTACCTAAATCCCTACATATTCTTATCTAAGGTTATTCTGAGGGTCAATTTATAGTACCTACTTGGGTCAGTGGTGGAACGGCACCAACTGCTTATCGCATCTTTACGAGCAAAGATTTAAACTGCGCGGCCACCACCACTGAGACAAGATCTATAATATTAGGCTTAAGTAATGAACATGGAAACAGTGCAAATAAAACTGAAATCTACATATTTGAGTACTAGATTTATTTCGTACTAAATTATATTAGCTACATGGTAGATAGGTACACGACACGGCATAAAGGTATATAAACACAACAACTTAACTCTACAATGGATCAACGGTAATGATGCAGGTCAGCGGCCCAGGATCCAGATGTCCCTATTAGCTAATGCTAACTGCACCCATGGTCAGCGGCTCAGGGTCTTGATTTCTCTGAATGGATTTCCCAGAGGAACACAGGAAGATAATATTTAAAAAATAATTTCTCTGTTAGTGCTTACAGAATTTGTTTAGCAGACTGAAGAGGAAGATTCTAATAAGTCATCCATCCCGCTTGTTGACTAACTATACAACCATATCAGAGGTATACTATTAGTTGCCTAGTAGGGGGTGGAAACCTCTTACACCAAAGGCTCATCCATCATATTGTTCGTCCACTTTGTGTCCCACATTACATGAATGCTTGCATATTATACAGAATAACACTGAAAATTGTTTTTCCATATAAGATATTTTACTGGCATGTATTTACTATACATATGAAATGCGCTGCTTTTTCAATCACTATACATATTAAAAAATACACATCAAAATCTACGGATTCTGATAGCATGGTTAAGGAACAGTTCTCCTGCTGCACTGCACATCTTTCACTAGGGTTCACTGGGTTCGACAGGAAACATTTGCCGTCCCATTCGACGGGAAAAGAGGCATTTCTGTAACTCTGTAGTCTAGCTGGGCTCTTGGTCAGGGTTCAAGTTTTCTCTGGATTGCGCATCAGGATCGTTGAGAACTTTTGTCTGTAAGCCATTTGTATATCTCGTGCTGATTATCCAGGCTCCTGGAGTCTCCAGTTATTTCACATTCCGCACTAACCCTCGATGTTTATCCGCCAGCTGGAGCAGTACAATAAACACCAAAAATCTTGTGCTATGAAGGTATTTTTCTACTTTGTACAGTGAAGGTGGGCTCCAGGCCTCCAGATAGTCAATACTAAGTGCTTCACATCGCAAAATTAAAGCAAAACAGCTTAAAAACAAGTAAAACGTTGAGAAAAGCGCGAGTGCGAGCAACGAAATGACGTTTAATAGCTGTCAAATGATGCATACTTTTTTCATTCTTTCGTTCTGTTATAGATTTGCGTAAAGTGCACGTTCATCGACGCAAGCGTATAAAAGAGCTACGAAAGAATTATGCGAAAAGCAGCTATGAACGTACCCCAGGATTGGTCAGCCAATGACATCAAACGTTTTGTCCAATGAAAATAAAGCCTACATGAGTGGCGAACAGACTTACATATTCATACAACGTAGTTACTAGTGCGAATGTTAGATGGCGCTAAAACAAAATAATTCAGAATAGAGGACGTATTTTCATTATATTTCTGAACCGATTTTAATTTCTTTAATTTACACAAACTTTTTTAAAAAATAATTCGCAAAAGTCTTAATCAATAGTCAATTATTTTAGACCGTTTTAGACGGGATAAAAAAATCATACCAAAAAGTTTGGCCTGACATCTATGACAGTTAAAGAGATTTATTCCTTACAGTAAAAGAACCTAGATGGCGCTGTATTAAATAGTTCGTATGATAATTTCTAGATGGCGATAAAAGGCAGTAAACACAATCAGCTGAAGAAAATCAAGCAATACCGGATTTGGGGTAGGCAGAATTTCAACGGTCTAATGCAATCACGTTCTACAATACCTGCCTACCTATACCTATTCCAATGCGCGAGTAAGCAAGCTCCGTTTAATTGCTTTTAGATTCAACTACATTGTAGTGTACGTAGTGTAGGATGTGAGTAGGTGATTTTAATTATTCTAGGAATTTCAGCACTAAGCTGTTAGTAATTTCACGTTGCACAGGCTTTTAGCAATACTGTGCATGCAAACATGCAAACCTGTTTTCCCGTAGTAATAGGGTAGGTAATTCCCAATAAGAACTTGACAATGGTACCCACCTACCTACTTAGGGAGTGCTTAGGGATTTCGCGTTTGAAAAATCGCGTCTTTTGCACTGCCGTATTGCATTGCACACTCTGTTTAGTAATCAATCACCCAATGACCCAACGCTGCTGGTTCTTTTCAATAAAAATCCGTATGAAACCAGCTTAGGCTCATCCCTTAGGTATGGTATAGGTAGGTACTATGATAAACTTGAAGTACCTAGGTACCTACCTACTGATGATAATTCCTAACTTGCAACACAAAGCAAGTATTGGCTGTCGCTAAGGCCTATGGCCAAGGCTAAGAGGTACCTACAACTATGCCTACCTACAACACTACCAGCACTAGACTATGAGCCATTTCTCATTATCGATAAAGGGCATGGGACATTTTACTGTGAAAGGTGGTATACCTAAACTTCACGATGATAAAAAAAAAAATTCAGCTTCAGGCAATAATACATGTGCCAATCGACAGTACACAAAAATACAAACAGAAAATACTCTTTGCTAAAATTTCGTAACATGTACCGTTTCTAAGAAAAAAAAAAATTATGAATTCTGGTTACATTGGGGGTCATGTGATGAAATATCGACGCTTGAAAGGCAAAATTATCTAAGCGACATTTTTGGTCAAATTGAGTTATATACATTGTTGGAATCGCCTGATTTTTCTGCGTCGTTTGGTCCTACTCACGTCTCTCTACGATGACTTTTTTGTCGCTTAGACATTTTGAAATTCGCGAAAATTCACTTTTTTCGGTTGACTAACCGACACGATTTTCGACCATTTTTGAAAAATTGGTGGTTATCGAAATTAAATAATGCAAAATTTGACTTTGGTCAAATTTTACCGTTCCCTTCGTACAGTATTTTCTCCACTTAGTCAATTTTGCCTCAATCTGACAACACAGTGTAAGGCGCATAGCTATTTTTTTCCTTACAAAGATCTCGCTTTTTCATCACTTAAGTAATTTTTGCATACCCGTTTTTCTGCGTGCTTGGCGTTTAGTTAAAAATGCCTGTTATAATTTTTCTTTATTCAATTGGTTCAGTATATATATTACCTGCCTTAAAAATAAATCTGATTGTCGCTTAGTCAATTTTCACCCGCCGTTTTCAAAGGTTCTTTTCTTATTTAGACAATTTTTACTTGACCAAATATGATTATCCAATGTCGGTTAGAACCTATGGTAGCATCACATACAGGCGCTTGGAATATTTTTAATTATAGTAGTTTTCATAAAAATGTTGGTTACTCCTACGGATGACACACGAACAGTCGCTTGTGCAAACAGTGAATCTAGAGTTTAAGTTACTTAGATAGTTCAATGCATGGCAGGGCGTCGCTTGGGATGCACGCGCGTGCTTCGATTACGATGTCGCCAAATATGACAAATGCACTTTTCATGTAACAAGTCCAAAACTTTCAGTAGAATTTACAAATAAATCAGATTATAAATAAATTTTGTTCATTCGCTTCATTCAGTTTCTTAGCTCGTTACCTACTTCTGTGGTCATCATCACATTAGCCTATAATAACAGTCCACTGCTAAACGTGGGCCTCACTAGGGTACGCCACAAGGTAAAATCCTTGCGTTTACCAGTCCCTACCAGCTGCTCTCTTCAAGTCATTGCTCTTTCTGGGCGTGGCATCCCCTCGAGAACCTGCTTACTCCGTCGTCAATCGCTTTTACGACAGATGTGGTCAGACCACTGACCCTTCAGCATGCTACACTTCTATTTCCAGTATGTCTGTTACTTTGGTCTTCGAATAATCGTTCCGGATTAACCTCGACATATTAGCGAGATCCCTAGCATAGCATCCCCTCTCTGAATGACATGTTACCAGTGTCCCAGTTTTACTCTCAGATTTCATGTGAGAAGCTTGTAATTGGCATTTGTTTATGTACTTAATTAAATATGTTTTTTAGGCTGTAAGCTCCCCAAATAAAATAAAATAAAAATAAAATGTCTCTGCTCCATAATTCATCATGAGCGGTAAGATGCACTGATCAAACACCTTATTGCGGCGAGGGTGACTTCAGAACAAGATACGTCTTCCCAAATGCTACCCAGTCCAGCCGCACTGTTCTGGAGATTTCAGCCTCAATGTTATCTTTTTCTAACTACAATTTTTGCCCAAGGTATTCATACTTTTGGCCAATTTCAAGGTCTACTACACCTTCGACGGAGATATGCTATTGAGCTGGACCGTGGTCTTTTCCAAATTCATCCCAAGTCCATCACGCCTCGAGGCCGTATTTAAACTGAACACCTTTGACAGGACCTGCCGCGATTCTATGTTCCTCTCTGATGATTTGCCCATGTAGGTGGCAAAGCGGAGATTGTGAAGTATTCACTGCTGACGAAATTGTCCATTTCATTCCATTCATTCCAGTCTTCAAGCGCATTGGTGAAATATTTGGGCGATATAACGTCACTCTGTTTTACACCTCGCAGTAGTTGAATGGCCCTTGTTATAAGTGATAGAAATAAATGTTCAGCTTTTTCCGCGCTTATGATGGCAAGTTATGCTGCTGAGTGAACCACACGTACGACCGCAACCTAATCGACAGGGGCAGTTACTTATTAGTTGGTCCTCGGAACGTGACTGTCGATGATCTCCTGAGGATACTCCGTGGAAGTATACCTGTAGAGTGTAAAACGGTGGTTGTGGTGTTGGAGAGGTGCGTTGCTTATACATTTGCATTTAAATTGCGGTAGCGAGTGTGGTTCACTCATAAGTGCGGAAGAAGCAAAACATATTTCTATCACCTTCAACAAGATGGACTTCCGCATAGTAAGGCCTTATACTTTTAGTTACTTTAAATGGCTATATACTGGAACGCATATCGTTGCTATTAATTACAGGCTACTCAGTATCTGTGGAGTGGGGATATCGATAGTCGACTTGGCGTCGTTGCAAAAACTCAAGAACAGCCCAGGTTTCGATGAAGTCGAAGGCTTGCTTGTAGTCCACAAAAGCCACACAAAGCGGTTGGTCGTACTATTCTGATTTCTGTAAAACCTTCCGTACAGCATGAATGTGGTCCACAGTGCCTTTACAAGACCCGGTTTGTTCCAGTAGACAGAAACCGTCAAATATTGACGCCAGACCATTCAAAGCGACTCTCGAAAAAAGCTTATGACAGTGGCTCAGAAATAGTAATGGGCTTTGGGATTGGGCAGATGAAATTTCCTAGGTGTTTGTAGGAATGGCTAATGGCTAGTGAAAAACCTGGATTTGATGAGTTAAAAACACAATTTTATCTCCATAATAGCAAATGGGACAACCCTGAATGGTTGATGATGATGATGATCACACTACTGAGATACGTCGTATAGACTTTTCTCGAGATCATAATAAAACGACTAAGATTTGACGCCTTACAACCCCTGGGACGGGCAGGGTATTGAAAGGCTTTAGTACAAATAGACCACATCCTAAAATACAGAAGTCAGAAGAGTTCAACCAACCGTTGCGTATGGCTTTTGTAGCCCACGAGAAAGCTTTTGACTCGAGAGAATCCTGGGCTGTTCTGGTGTCCTTGCAGCCGTGCCTAGTCGAATGGCTGTATGTGGAGGTGCGGAGAAGCCTATTGGCGAAGACCCCCGTTCAAGTACAAAACCACAAAACAAGGTCCATACTATTACACCGAGATGTAAAACAGGATGACGTTTTATCCTTAAAACTTTTCACCAAAATGCCATGGGATGTCTTCAAAACCTGACAGTGTGATGGGTTGGGTATCAAAGTCAACGGCGAATATTTTATGTATCTCTTTTTTTGCTTTGCCGACGCCATAGTCATAATGGCCAAATTGCTTCAGGATCTGCAAAAAATGCTGTCCTGTTTATATACGGTCTCGAAGCATGTTGAATTCAGGATGACCTTGGTCAAAAGCAAGATAATTTTGAATGAAAATGAAGTCGTTCCAGAGCCAATATCCGTGGTAGGTGAAGAACGTAGGTAGACCTTGAAGTTGTCCAGAAGTATGAATACCTTGGGCAAACATTGCAGTTAGGAAGATACAATTTCGAGGCTGAAATCACCAGAAGAGTGAAGCTGTGCTGGGTAGCATTTTGGAAGTTGCGTCTTATTCTGGAGCCACCTTTGTCACCCTGCCTCTAGACCAAGATGTTCAATCGGAGTGTCTTATCATGTACGGTGATGACTAACGGAGACGAGACGTGAAATCTGACAAATAAATTGTCCCACCGGCTATGTATCACTCAAAGACCGACGAAAAGGTCTATGTTAGAGATCTCGCTAATGTATAAGGCCCGGAAAGAGATTATCTTCTAAATGTCCAGTTGGTTGGTCACATTTGCCGTAGAAACGATAGACGATGTTGTAATCGGGTTTTTGAGTGTAGGCCAAGCCTCAGCAAGTATAGCTTTGGGTGCCCACGGGCCAGATGGACCGACGGCGATGAAAAAGACCAGCTGGTAGCAAATGGATGGCAAATACGGATGATCGTGCCTTGTGGCGTACCCTGGGGGAGGCCTACATCCAGCAGTGGACTGCTATAGGCTAATGTGATGATGATCCTAGTTGAAATAGGCCTCTGTGTACCTTAGTGTTGATTTTTATTGTTATTGATATAACACTTGAATTAAATAATTAGGTAAATTTTCTGTAACAAATGTTATTTAAGTCAAATTGCCGGGAAGAATTTCGTATAAAATTGTAACCTAAGTAGTTTTGCCTCAAATTCGAAGTATTTTTGATGTTAGTTAGACAACTTTCACTCTGTCGTAAATTCTTAAAAAAGGTGTTTATTAAAATTTTACTGTACCTTTGTCATTCCCAGATTGTCGGTTAGTCAAATTTGCCTGTATTTATTTTTAGGTAATTTTTGACTAAGCGACACTAACTCTAAAACTAAGCATTATTCTTTATTGATATGTATACTAAAATTTAGGTAAAAAAATAACAAAACAAATATGTAAAAACTAGGCTTCTAGGACTATCACAAAAATTTATACGATTTTTTTTCTGAAAATCCAAACTTTAAACTGCTCTCCTGTAAAGTTACTCTGATGTCGCTTAGATAATTTTGCCTTTCAAGCGTCGATATGTTCTAATCGATAGTACACAAAAAATACAAACAAGAAATACTCTTTGGTAAAATGTAGTAACATGTACGGTTTCTGAGAAAATGAGAGTCAAAATGCATAGAAAATTAAAATTAACTTTCATTTTCTCAGAAACCGTACATGTTACTACATTTTACCAAAGAGTGTTTTCTGTTTGTATTTTTGTGTACTATTAATATTGGCACATGTTTTATCGCAGGACACCAAAATCGTTTTTTTTCCAACAATAGGTATATTCCTAAGGTTTCTTTTTTTTCGAACTTTTAAGTAAAAAATAATCGATTAGTTTTCTGACACTAACGAATTATTTTAATCTTGTATATAAGTATTAATAAAAATACCTACACGACACCTTTTATCAGGACCCTTGTAATATTTTGTTTAAACGGCATTTTTTTTACTTATATCAAAATTTATATGATAAAAAAAATGCGTAAAATTAGGTAAAATACGGACTAATCGATTATTTTCAATATCGATGTTTTCTTAGGATAAAATCAATTTATTTATAATAGATTTTTTTGCTGAATTAAAATAATCGATTATTGACAAATCGATTTTTTTGTTACTAAAGTCGCATCCCTACTCAAAGGAAGCCGCCAGCCGCCCGATAGTTGCGTCGCGCGACTATCGGGGTCGGGCCAGGCCTGGCGCACTCCGCTGCGTAGGTATAGATTTACAAGTACGTGCGGCGACACCCGCGGGGAGGTTAATCAGTGGGTTGCCGCACGCCGCTCGTTACGCACGCGCTCCCATTTGTACTAAATTTACGTAAATTACGCGAAAATGAGAATAAGAAAATACTGCATTGCTTATAATTGCTTGAATAATTCTAGTGATAAAAGCCTCAAGTTCCACAAGTTACCGCGTGACATCGAAAGGTAAGAAAATAGGTACCTACATAGATTCTAGCTATGTAATAAAATTATTATTTATTATCTAGGTACCTACTACTACAACGACCTGATGAACCCTGATGTCAGAGTTTTTGAACCTATCTGCCTTCCTCCTTTAGAATTCGAAAGTGACATCCCCACTGAGCGCGCTGACTGTGACCTTCAGGACGCGCCAGCGGCAGAAGAACTTTCGCGCGCAGCCATTCGGCTCATTTTTGCTTGCGCGCGCGATTAGTAGGCTAATATAAAAGTAGGTATCCAAAGCCGGCGCGAAGGAAATTGTACTTTATTATCGCGCGTAAAGATTTATATTTGTTGAATCGCTATGACGGAGTGCGTCTTCTGTACCTGTACTATTATGTATTCTGTGGTCGGGCCCCGACTTTTTCGTCGTGGCGAAGTCGTGTCGCGTATGTGCGCACCTAAGTACTATTTCATTAAGAGGACGATAGTCGTGGGACTATCGTGTCTCATATGTGCGCAGGGCCTTAATTTTCACAAGGCAAACATTTATTTCTCCGAAATTTTAAAAGGTACTAGTAAACGTTCTTGCTATTTGAATTTAATTCCTAAAAATGCGATTCATCACACTTGGAAATCGATTATCTATTCTTCTTCTCTCGTGTCGATGACTCAAATAAATTTCGACCAAATTATCTATTGACTGCGGTGTTTACTATGTATTTACGTAGATTACACGGACCGATGGAGCGATCTTTTAGCGATCTCACAGCCAAACAATTATAGATAAGTAGGTACGTAGGAAGGAGTGTGAAATGAGACACACACGGAACGTCTATTTGTGCGTTATTTTTGCGCATTGCTATCCGTTGCGTTTGAAAAATACGAATTTCCACCTTATTTTCTCATAAAAATCCGGTTTATGTCAAACTGTTTGACAGACGCATCCGCTAGCGCAAAAATGTCGCACAACTCTGCGTCGACGGATCCGTCCGTCAAACAGTTTGTCATAAACCATATTATTTCTACATACCCACATACAAACTCGAAATACATAACCTTCCTGCTGAGGAAATCTGGTAAAAAATGGCAAAAATTTGTGGAGTCGGAGAGCGGGTGGAATCGCAACTGGGTTGAATCCGAACCAGGCCTTCCAAAACGTCCACCTATAGAGCAGAACTTATTCAGCAGGTAAACCCAAATGAACTTTTGCTCTATTTCATCAAACTCCT
Organism: Phthorimaea operculella; assembly: GCA_024500475.1. Taxonomy (NCBI): domain Eukaryota; kingdom Metazoa; phylum Arthropoda; class Insecta; order Lepidoptera; family Gelechiidae; genus Phthorimaea; species Phthorimaea operculella. Next base: position 12,961 of record JANFCV010000633.1, read on the forward strand.
GTATAAAAAAATATCCCACCAAAAACATAAATGTAAAAATTGGTAGCCAAGTTCAATGTTCTGCCGAAAAAAGTATTGATATGAACATGGTCGCCAAGTTCAGTAAACATTCCTGAAATTAATTTCTTTATAAGGTCGCTTAACATTCTTTACTAAAATAAAACAAACACCTTAAAATCTAGAGCACCTCACAGTTTGATTGGGCTAGTTTTCACAATTTCCTAATTGTTTAATATCTTGTTTATTATCTACTCTAATCAATATTTGAAGTCCTATTAAAAACTAGCCAAGCAAAACCGTGAGGTGCTCTAGATTTTAAGGTGTTTGTTTTATTTTAGTAAAGAATGTTAAGCGACCTTATAAAGAAATTAATTTCAGAAATGTTTACTGAACTTGGCGACCATGTTCATATCAATACTTTTAACCGGCAGAACATTGAACTTGGCTACCAATTTTCACATTTATGTTTTTGGTGGGATATCATTACTTTTTGTTAGTGCTAAAGACGATACAAAGACTTTTAAAACATTTGACTGAAAAGTCTTACAGAAATGCGGTTCTGTTAATTTTCTTGGACTTTTGACACACTTGAACGCATTGCCCATTCATTATCACTAACATTTTTTTTGCATTTTCTGCTTAAACTTTCCAAATCAGGGCGGTAAAGAGTTCGCAGGCGATTGTACTCTATTATAGAAGTCTCTTGCGCTTTAATTTGGATTTTAACATCCTGCATACATCCACTTTTAACAAACACCCTGTATAAATCCACTTTTTACACCCTGTATGTAGCCACTTTTAACACCCTGTATACATTCACTATTAACACCCTGTATATAGCCACTTTTAACACCCTGTATACATTCACTATTAACACCCTGTATACATCCATGATACTTTTAACACCCTGTATACATCCATGTTACTCTAAACACCCTGTATACATCCACATTTAACACCCTGTACACATCCACTTTTAGCACCCTGTATACATCCACTTTTAACATCATGTAAACATCCACTTTTAACACCCTGTATATACATCCATGATACTTTTAACATCCTGTATATATCCACTCTTAACACCCTGTACACATCCACTTTCAACACCCTACATACATTTTGAACACCTTGTATACCTATGATATTTTAAACAACCTGTATACATCAACTAATAACACCCTACATACATCCACTCTAGAACCAACCTGCTGAGTAGCTCTACTCTACGTCAGTGTTTTTCAAACTTTTTGAATACGCGACCCCTTTCCAAGCAAAAAATCAATGGCGACCCCCCTGTTGGGTCATCATAGAAACAAAATTAGTAATTTCATTAATTCAATGGCGGATACAGAAAAACTACAAGCGTTGTGCGCATCCTTAGGATATTTTTCTGGGTAGGCTGAAATTTGAAGCCACAGCGAGTCGTAAATATCGCGAGCGAAGCGAGCGAGAATTCTTACGCTAAAAACGAGCGTAAAAGCTTGAATTTTAGTAAAAAACAGGCTGAAAAATACACGTATCGCGAGCGAAGGAAGCTCGACTTTTCACGCTACAATCAAGTCAGGAGCATTAACACTAGCTGTGAGTGTAAAACAGGCACAAAGGTGCACGTATCGCGAGCAAAGCGAGCTCGACTTTTCACGGTTTCAGAAGTTAAAAAACGTATACAACACTGCATACTGCATAAAATAGCAGTACGTGTTGAAAGTTTTGAAAAATAAACATGCCCATTCTTTGTCACTAAAATTGTATTTTACCGAATTTTATCCGACCACCCACCTGTGGTTCTGCCTTGACTCTTAGCTTTTGCCGGCGACCCCCCTAGGAAGGCTCCGCGACCCCCCTGGGGGTCGCGACCCACAGTTTGAAAAACACTGCCTACGTTATTAGGTGTGAGCCGCATTTGTGCAGGTGTGGGACAATGGTCGATGACAGAGGTCGCCATGGTCTAAGCTGCAGGCTGTGCGCAGGCAGACACCCCAGACACCATGCCCTTAACGACCTTATACGACGGGCTCTGATGTCCGTGGACGTACCGTGCGTGCTAGAGCCACCAGGTCTGTCTCGCGCAGACGGAAAAAGACCAGACGGCCTCACTCTCATCCCATGGAAAAGAGGACGCTCTTTACTGTGGGATGCCACCTGTGCGTGCACGTTTGCGGCCACTCACTTGCCGCGAACCATGCGAACCGCTGGGCTGGCGGCCGAGTTCCTAGCCAAACAAAAAACCGAAAAATACGCAGGCCTATGCCAGTCATATGACTTTGTGCCATTCGCAATAGAGACCTCGGGTGTGTGGTGCGCTGCGGCAAGAACCTTCGCCAAGGAGATAGGTCAGCGCCTGAAAGCCTGTGGCCGCGATCCTCGTGCCGGCTCGTACTTGGTCCAACAGATTTCCCTTACCATTCAACGAGGCAACGCAGCCAGCGTAATGGGTACTTTTGGACCAGGTCCGAACAGGCATGAGCTGCTAGGTTAGTGTATATATAGTTAAGTTAGCTTAATTTCCTTTTGTACCATCTACTTCTTCTTCTTCTTCTTCTTCTACTTCATCTACTTAATAAATACCCCCATCATTAGGTATCTACAGTTCATCAAAATAAATATTCATTCATTCAAATCTTACTCGGTCGGTACTAAAGACCAATTTACCTTTGCCGCTGCGAAAATAAAATCCCATACATTGTGTTACGAACTCCTTGTATATACCTAAATGCCATAAGCTTTGACCATTATTTTGAAATAATAAGTAAATAGTGACTTGATAGTGACTTTGATATATACTTGAAAAAAATTAGAGCATCATCGAAGGAATTGACATATTTTTATTATTATTTTTAGTTTACCGATTATTTATATTTTGTGGTCCTTCGAGCCGGATGGATCAGGAAAAAACATTGCGCCGTAGCGCAAGATTAAATAAGGGCACGAACAATGACCAGGCCCAAGTAAGTGAACCACTTATTGATTCTGTCGACCAACAAGCTGTCTCTGACCAACCGAGAGCGCCGTGCTCGCGATCATCGAGCACGCGCTCCAGCGCCGCGACCATGCGCCGATTGGCAGAAGCTCAAGCTGCACGAAAACTAGCCGAGTTAGAGGAGAAGCGCTTACAAATGGAACAAAAACAGTTGGAACAGCAACGCCAGATAGAAGAGCGTCGCCTAGCAGCAGAGCGCGCCAAAATACAAGCTAGACTAGAGGAGCAAAGGGCGCAAATCGAAGCTGACGAAGGCGATAGAGTGTCGAGTCGATCTTCGCATTCACGTGTCGTGCAGTGGCTCAATACTAATTCGGCGCAAGAACAACAGACCGCTAGTGAGACACAGGCGCGCGACCCACAGCCTGTCAACGTGACCACCACGGCTAGTGAGTACCACAGCGCTAATCCCAAATCTGTCGCACACGACCATAGCGATGAAATGATCAATCTTACGCGTGCGATCACCAACGCAGTTGCGATAGCCAATCGACCACCGCAGACACAGCCGATTCAACATGAGAAGCTACTGGGCCGCATGTCGGCAAGAGACCTGCCTATGTTTTCCGGCGATCCACTCGAATGGCTGCGCTTTAAACACGCTTTCGAGTCTACGACGAAGATAGGCCAGTACACAGAGGAGGAAAACGTGGCTCGTCTACAAAGATGCCTACGCGGAGAGGCGTGGGAAGTCGTAGCCGCCCGCATCATCACCGTGTCCTCGGCGGACGAGATCATGAAAACTCTGGAAATGCGCTTCGGTAGACCAGATCTTATCTTGCACAAGATTATCGGCGAGATAAAGAAAATACCAAAGCTCACTGGATCAAGAACGGAGTTAGTAACGCTCGCAACTAAGGTGTCAAACTGTTTAGCTGCAATTACAGCCACGAACTGTATTGATTATTTATATAGTCCGGAATTAGTGAGTGAAATAGTTAGCAAATTAACTGAAAATTTAGTTTTTAGGTGGATTGATTATAGCGTTACCCTTAATGCCGCCCGCCGTCCCAAGTTAGCCGCATTATCCGATTATTTGATGCGCGAAGCCGAACTAGTATGTAGGGCTGGGGTAATGGAACCGCAACTAAAATCTAAGACCTTTTCCTCAGGCTTTAGCCGTCATCCCGTACTCGCGATGGCCGATGATGATTCCAGTGTTGGTGCGCCCACTACGACCAATGAGGCTTCTGTCAATGCTGTTTCCTTTCAGAAGCGCCAAGGGGAATCCGACGCGCCACGACCGCACTGTCCGTACTGCGAGAAGAATCACGATCTGGAAGGCTGCTCCTTATTTAACTGCTTGTCTACTAATGAAAAGTGGGAGTGGATATGCAAGAAAAAACTTTGTTTTAAATGTTTTAGTTCGAAACATCGAAGAGAGCGATGCAGATCGAAGCGGCAATGTAGTAAGTGCGCTCGCGGGCATCACACACTGCTCCACCGTGAAGACTGGGTGAATTGGACCAAAAGCAAGCAGTCTCACGACAAAGACGACAAAACGACTGAGACTACTGCAAACTTATGGACTAAACCGGAGCAGACGGGGCGAAGGTATGTAGGAGTCTTACCTGTCACTGTTGAGGGTCCTTCTGGTAGCATCCGCACATGCCTGATGATTGACGGGGGTTCTACTATAAGCTTAATAGATTCCCACTTAGCTAATGAAATAGGCGCGGAAGGTCCTCGTATTAACCTCAACTTGCAGGGTGCTGTCGGTGAAGCAAAGAGAGAGAACGATAGCCATTCCGTTTCTGTCACTCTGCATACGTCCACGGGTTCCTTCCACCTACCGAAAATACGTACTGTAGACTCTCTCCGTTTGCCTACTCAAAAGGTCGATAAAAAACTAATCGATAGTTGTTTACATTTGCAGGACGTCCCAATAGAGGAATATGACGGTTGTCCTGAAATTCTTATTGGCCAGGATTATCTGCAGTTAATTTTGATAAGAGAGAATCGAGAAGGACGACCAAACGAGCCTGTTGCCTCGCGGACTAACCTAGGCTGGGTACTTCACGGTTTTGTCTCATCCTGCTGCAAGGTAAATAAAGAATTCAGTAACCATATTCATCACTCTGAAGCGGACAATGAATTGCATGAGCTAGTTAAAGATTATTTTCGTGTCGACAGCCTCGGTGTGAAACATCACGATCATAATAAGTTTTCACCAGACGAACAACGCGCATTGAATATTCTCGACACGAACTCTATAAAAATTGGCAATAAATGGGAAACAGGACTTCTATGGCGATCTGATGACGTCACACTGCCCGACAATAAAAAGAGTGCTATACAGCGCTTAAATATTATAGAGAAGATGATGGACGCCGACCCTGCCTTCGCCGCCGACTACTCGAAGCAGGTGGACAACCTATTAGAAAAAGATTACGCGGAAGAAGTCCATGAAACTTTGACCGGCCCACGACTTTGGTACTTGCCGCATTTTGGAGTACGAAATCCGAATAAACCGGGTAAACTTCGTCAAGTTCACGATGCGAGAGCGGAGACGAAAGGTATTTCTTTGAATACAGAGTTGCTGGCAGGCCCCGACCTCTTGAATTCGTTAGTTGGTGTTTTGTTTCGTTTTCGAGAGAGGGCAGTAGCAGTCACGGGAGATATCAAAGAGATGTTTATGCGCGTAAAAATCAACAAAGAGGATCAAAAGTCGCAACTATTTTTGTGGCGCGGGATGGACAGAGACAAACCTCCCCGTACGTATAAAATGACATCCATGATTTTTGGCGCGAAATCCTCCCCGTGCACAGCTACGTATATTATAAGAAGAAATGCTGATGATTATGCTGAATCTCACCCGCGCGCCGTGTTGGCCATTAAACAGCGGCATTACGTCGATGACTATTGTGACAGCGTGGATACCGTCGAAGAGATGAAGCAGCTAGTTTCCGACGTCATTGCGATTCATCTTGCTGGTGGATTCGAGATTAGAGGTTTCGTAACGAATAAACCTGAGTGTCTTCCTGTGCAAACAGAGACGCCGTCAGTTAGCTTATTGCAGACTGAAAGTGCTCAACGTACCTTAGGAATGATATGGAAGCCGCAGAAAGACGTACTCGGATTTGATTTGAGTTTTAAGAAACTGGATGCGGATATAGTAAACGGATTACGAAAACCGACTAAACGAGAAATGCTAAAGGTGATCATGTCTGTTTTCGACCCGCTAGGATTCCTTAGCCCAATTGTGATCCGAGGTAAAATTTTGTTACAGCAACTGTGGCGAACATGGGACGAAATGGTAGGCGATAGATTCACACGGAATGACTTTCTGCGATACCTTAGGTCATGTCAGGGTTTTAGTGTAGTTTGCTGTTATGGAACTGATTATCGTGCCTTGTTTAGGGCTACAAGCAACATTCATGGCTACTCGACTAGGCGCTACGATCCGCAGCGGTTGGCAGATGCAATTTGGAAACGTTGGCTGCGCGAATACTTGCCCACGTTGGTTCCTCGACCGTCTCGAGTGCAGGATTGTCTTTTGAGCGAGGGGTCTTTGGTTTTAGTGGCGGATCCATCTCTACCTAGAAATGTTTGGCTTAGAGGTGTGGTGACTAAAGTTTTCCCTGGGCCAGACAGCATCTGTAGGGTGGCTGACGTGCGCACGACGGGCGGCATATTAAGGCGAACATTTACTAATTTTATTGTGTACAGAATGATTTTAATTTTAATGTGTAAAAATTATAGTCCAAGAGACAGTGACAAAATTATAATTATAGTCTAAGAGGTAGTGACTATAGTCTAGGAGGCAGCGCTAGTTTTATGTTTACTTTTTGTTGTGTTTATTTGAATTGTGTTATATTTTGCGTTTTTTGGCCGGGAGGAATGTTACGAACTCCTTGTATATACCTAAATGCCATAAGCTTTGACCATTATTTTGAAATATTATGTAAATAGTGACTTTGATATATACTTGAAAAAAATTAGAGCATCATCGAAGGAATTGACATATTTTTATTATTATTTTTAGTTTACCGATTATTTATATTTTGTATATAGGAGTTTCAGAAGTTTAGCTGCAAATATAAGTTTGTAATCTCCCTGAAATCACAAATTCGTAATTTTTTTTTGTGATAAAAGTGAAAAATTGTAGATTTTTGTTTTTTCCTGTGTATTCACATAGTTATCTAGGTATGTGCGAAATTTTAAGTCTCTAGGTCATCTAGAAGTGGGTTAGGTTTTTGATCTATATGTATGTCAGTGAATGATAAAAATGCCGATTTTTGATCGTCAATATTTTCATAACCGTTCAACCTATGTTTATGAAATTTTGTATACTAGGTCATCTCGGAGGTCTGAACACGTTTGCTAAATTTGGTGTGCCTATCTTCAATAGATTTAGAGTTATGAGGGGGTAAAAAGTGGCTCTAAATGGTTCGTGTAAATATACACACGGCCCGGTCCGCCAGTTCTTTGCTTGAACTTGGCTGGACACGCTTCCGCGTGTCTTGATTTCAGGCGTGCAGCACTTGTCCTCGAAATCGCGATATACTCAGAAAATTAAGAGAGCAGAGCCCATTATATAAAGCCAGCGGCCCTTCAGTGATTTTACCCGCTGCAATTCATTTGCCTGCGAAAAAATATGTTTTCCCGGGTATATGGTACATAGGTATAAAACCTTCCCCTTGACTCACTCTATCTACGGAAAAAACATCAAAATCCGGTGTGTGGTTATTAAGAGGAGTTAGCGAATTCCACGAGAAAGATAAAGATAAAAAGAAATATTTTACAAATTTTAAGAATTATCTAGAACTAGTTAGCGAACAATTAGGCGGCGTTATCGCCAATAGGCAATCTCTTCCATGCAACCTAGGTAGGTACAGGAAATTGATTTTAGAGAAGCGGGAGCAGTGCAACATTGCATTGTTTTCAACTACATGAGTAATTAATTATAATAATAACAAACACAAACAGTGAGAGAAACGCACAAAGCGGTTTCACTTTATACTTACTACTAGGAACGAAGAAATATGACAGACATAGGTAGGTATGTACACTTAATATACACTGAGATACAGTAAACAAAATGTAGGTAATATATAAGTATGATTCGATACATTTTTATCTTGGATCATGCGCATATTTTAGAATGATTCCAAAACAGAAAGAAACAAACGCAAAATGACTTTAACGTTTGGTTTCGTAGTTTTTCGTTTATTTATCGTGTTTGGGATGCATTGCATTGGGAAAAGGGTCAGTCAGTAAACCTTCGTCACCACCACCCCTATCCATCTTCATTTTTACGAAACATGCTCCTGAAACGTGACTGATCTTGAACTAACACCCTTTATTTACCAAAATATTGACTTCAGCGTGGAATATTTAAAATGAATCAATATTTTACCGGCCAAACCCGATTTTAGGATAAACTACTTTTTCTCAGGCCAAACTAGCTTATCCTATCTACATGCGATTGGACGAACCGGTTTGGACGATGCTAAACTATTTTGCCCATAGTGCCCTCAACTAGGTCATCCTAGGATTAACTAAGATTTATGACAATTAGCTACCTAAAAGCCCTCCAGGCACGCCAGCTAATACTTTGTGCCACTGAGTTACTTGCGACTTTTATGTGGAGCTCAATATCTGAAACACAAATTGATAAGTACAAAGTTTTCAGTTTCAGTGTTGACCTTCAATTCTCGGTATTTTCGTTTAACGCATTCTCAATGGACGAATTCTGCTGTTGTTTGTTCTCATCAAATTAATTTTAATTGGAGATTGGTGAACTAATTGTTTCGCGCTTAATAAAACAAGCAGTGAATTAATTGGTAGATAGATTAAATGGGGAATCATTGTGTAAGTAAGTGGTTCTTCAGTTTTCCTTTTGGATTGGTATCTCTCTATCTACTTTTGCTATAAAATCTATTATCTACTCTATCGAAATGTTTTTAATTAATTTAACTAACAACTCACTGATTATGGTGAATTGATTGAGTTTGTCGAGCATGAGTCTCCGATGTTTTCTCTTGCGATACCTAATAGACGAAATGTAAGAAACAGAGCCCTTCAAATACTGATAATTGATAATCCTTCATACCATGAAACTGAACAACCAACATAACTTAAGAAAATATTTCAGGAAACATCATAATTTTTTGACTTCCCTATTATAAATGCAGTCAGCTGATTGCAATTTTGTGTAATGGCCTTAAAGGAAAGTTTTTCAGTTTTATGGTTTGCCAGCACCCTATCAGTATTAGCAGAACAATCCCTTACACCCTGTATAATTTGTTAATTGACCATTTTCCTCGGGGAAAGTTGGTCGTTACTTTTTCAGAACGAATTACCTACTCTAGTTCTCATACATATTCCTTGTATCACATAAGACTGAAAAGATATGGTACAGAAAAAGAAAATGTTTTTGAGTTGCAGCTGATCTTATTATTTTATTATGTACACGTTGCAACATTGTATTAACTAAACCCAACTAGAAAGTGCAGTTTAAATTGCTTGTTATAAATTCTTAACGCGCGTTTTTCAGGTTTTCCTTGTACTTGTAAAGGTGGGGGTCCACCAGAAGCAATTTCCTCTTCTCTTCACAATGGGACGGTTGGCACAAAATAGAGAATTTGTGCGGTTGGGCACCATCTGCGTAAAGTAGAGTCGCAGAATATTGGAATTGTATATTAAAGCACAGAATATTTGAAGTCGTATTTTTTGTTTGCGTCTCATCCACTTTAATTTAAATTCGCATGATCAAGAATCTTAAAAGTATGTTTCTGCAACAGCTTTATGGATATAATCCAGCATTTTCTCAAGCCAAGTTTAGTCACGTGGCCATCTTACGACTTGATTCCTTTGTCGAGCTCGGAGTAGAATTGTGTGAATTACCCTTATTTTGCTCTGTCTGTACTTATTGTTTGTATCCACTTAATTATGGTTTGGATTACCTATGCCATGGCTCTTAACTTTTTCAATTATGACTAAGTATTATTTCTTGTGGATAAGCAAGAATCCAGCATTTTCTTATGGCAATTCGAGTCACGTGGCCATCTTACGACTTGATTCATTTGTCGTGCTCGGAGTAGAATTGTGTGAATTACCCTTATTTTACTCTGTCTATGCTTATTGTTTGTATCCCCTTAATTATGGTTTGGATTATGCCATGGCTCTTAACTTTTTCAATTATGACTAAGTATTATTTCTTGTGGATAAGCAACCTTATCCAGCATTTTCTCAAGCCAAGTCGAGTCACGTGGCCATCTTACGACTTGATTCATTTGTCGTGCTCGGAGTAGAATTGTGTGAATTACCCTTATTTTACTTCGTCTTTACTTATTGTTTGTATCTGTCGCAGGAATGTAACGAAATCCGGTAATTCGCGAAGTCCCTAGGCCCTTCGCGAAGAGCCGGATAATAGCGAAATGCATCGATTTATACGCATATTTCCCGGAAATCTGCGAATTCGTTATTTGCATGGACATAAATCCAGGAAAACTGCGTATAAGGCGACACGCGGCTACGAAGCCGCCTACGCACCTGCTACGAAAGGTTCCATATGCTGATCAGGTGGTTCAGCCTGCAATTGCCTACTCATTCATGACCATGACCATGCCTAGACCATTACCATGACCATTACCATGACCATTACCATGACCATTACCATGACCATTACCATGACCATTACCATGACCATTACCATGACCATTACCATGACCATTACCATGACCATTACCATGACCATTACCATGACCATTACCATGACCATTACCATGACCATTACCATGACCATTACCATGACCATTACCATGACCATTACCATGACCATTACCATGACCATTACCATGACCATTACCATGACCATTACCATGACCATTACCATGACCATTACCATGACCATTACCATGACCATTACCATGACCATTACCATGACCATTACCATGACCATTACCATGACCATTACCATGACCATTACCATGACCATTAAATTACCATGACCATGACCATTACCATGACCATTACCATTACCATGACCATTACCATGACCATGACCATTACCATGACCATTACCATGACCATTACCATGACCATTACCATGACCATTACCATGACCATTACCATGATTACCATGACCATTACCATGACCATTACCGTGATTACCGTGACCATTACCGTGACCATTACCGTGACCATTACCGTGACCATTACCGTGACCATTACCGTGACCATTACCGTGACCATTACCGTGACCATTACCGTGACCATTACCATGACCATTACCATGACCATTACCATGACCATTACCATGACCATGACCATGACCATGACCATAACCATGACCATTACCATGACCATTACCATGACCATTATGACCATTACCATTACCATGACCATTACCATGACCATTACCATGACCATTACCGTTACCAATACCAGGACCATAACCATGAAAATTACCATGACCTTGACCATTACCATGACCATTACCATGACCATTACCATGACCATTACCATGACCATTACCATGACCATTACCATGGCATGGTAATGGCCATTACCGCGGTAATGGCATGTAATGGCCATGGTAATGGCTAATGGTCATGTTTCAATGTTCAAGGCAATGGTCATGGCAATGGTCATGGCAATGGTCAATGGTCATGGCATGGTCATGGCAATGGTCATGGCAATGGTCATGGCAATGGTCATGGCAATGGTCATGGCAATGGTCATGGCAATGGTCATGGCAATGGTCATGGCAATGGTCATGGCAATGGTCATGGCAATGGTCATGGCAATGGTCATGGCAATGGTCATGGCAATGGTCATGGCAATGGTCATGGCAATGGTCATGGCAATGGTCATGGCAATGGTCATGGGAATGGTCATGGCAATGGTCATGGCAATGGTCATGGCAATGGTCATGGGAATGGTCATGGCAATGGTCATGGCAATGGTCATGGCAATGGTCATGGTAATGGTCATGGTCATGGTCATGGTCATAGTCATGGTCATGGTCTAGTCATGGTCATGGTCATAGTCTAGGCATGGTCATGGTCTAGTCATGGTCATGGTCATGGTCATAGTCTAGGCATGGTCATGGTCATGCATGAATGAGTAGGCAATTGCAGGTTGAACCACCTGATCAGCATATGGAACCTTTCGTAGCAGGTGCGTAGGCGGCTTCGTAGCCGCGTGTCGCCTTATACGCAGTTTTCCTGGATTTATGTCCATGCAAATAACGAATTCGCAGATTTCCGGGAAATGTGCGTATAAATCGATGCATTTCGCTATTATCCGGCTCTTCGCGAAGGGCCTAGGGATTTCGCGAATTACCGGATTTCGCTACATTCCTGCGACATATCCACTTAACTGTGGTTTGGGTTATGCCATGGCTTTTAACTTTTTCAATCATGACTAAGTATAACTTCTTGTGGATAAGCAACCTTATCCAGCGTTTTCTCAAGGCAAGTCGAGTCACGTGGCCATCTCACGACTTGATTCATTTGTCGTGCTCGGAGTAGAATTGTGTGAATTACCCTTATTTACTCGCGCGTCCTTTCTTCTGGACGTGCCTTATCCTCGGGGCGTCGTTACACAGACCCCACACTAAATACCGACAATGAGTGTGGTTTTCTTCTTTTGTTTGTTTGTCTACACTCTGAGATACTTTTCTATGTGCACCTCGACGCATTTAGGATGCACCGCGAGTAGGTAGGTACCTATATTGTTTTTGATCCATTGAATACGGATGGAATAATCAGTGAAATTATGAAATCAACCTTGTACCTAACTAAATCGTGGCATGCGTAGGTAAATATTAGAGTAGGTAGGACCTTAACTCAAAATTAAGTACTTACTAAGTACTTAGGTAGGTACATTACGTACTGCTAAGCAATAACTGACACGATTTTATTTTATGTATTGTTTCTGATCTATTGAATACGGATGGAATTATCAGTGAAATTATGAAATCAACCTTGTAACTAGTTTGTGGCATATTCGTAAATATTACCTAAAATTTGTGGCAATGCCAACTCCAGCTTGAATGGACATTCAAAATTTACCGGAATTTTGTTAATTAATATTATAAACCAGTGATGGCTAGCTGTGGGACTACAGGGGCCGGATTCTCTTATTATTTGGCCGTTTTATTCCAGTGGCTTTCGACACACGCGCCACCGCACCGTAAGGCATTGCGGTATTTGTTTATCCCGTGTTATTGACACAAAGAGTTGTAGAAACCGCATGCAGAAACACTTACGATGACGTGCGGCATAATGCGGCGTTCCGTTCCGGCGTCGTCTGTGCTAGTACATTCTACGTCATAATCTATGGTTGCAGTACAGCTTCTTCCTTGGTTATACCATGCCATTACGACTGACGACTCAAATTTTACCAAAAAATACCAGTTACAACTTTTCAACTCACACTCTGCCAAACCACCAAAAAATGAGACAAAGAACACCATTTTAGTGCTATGCCATTATGTTATGTGTCACACCACACTAATACGAAACCACGAAACCCAACGAGGTAGCAAACTGAAGAACTAATGGCACAAAATAGAGAGTATACAGAAGGATCACTCGACCCCATTTAGGTATATAGCAAGAGTTGCTAGATTCAATACGAAAACGAAATTCAGCTCTAAATCTGATACAAGAAAAAACATAATGTGATTCTGAGCCGATTTGAATGCAAGAAATATGATATGACGTTCGTGGCAGCTATCTTCTTAGTTAGGTACCTTGAGGTCCTCTTCTCCTTAGATTTCAGTCATTTCAATCTGAATGAGCCATTGTAAAGTAGTCTCTGTGCATTTTTGCTGTGATTGGTCGAAAATGGCTTCTCGCCTGCTGCCATTTTCAATATGGCGGGAATCACACGTAACGTCCGTTATTGCGCTAATCTAGCACTGCTTAACACATGCGTTAGTAGACAATGAGGAATTTCCAACTTATTCCCATTTTAACGTCCCATCGACGCAGCGTTTTGCGTAAAGCAGCGCTAATGGATGCTCACGTCAAACCGTTTGACATAAACCGTATTTGTGTAAAAATAAGTTGATAATCTGCATTTTGATTCGTTCGCTGCTATTCCGTAATGGCGGATGTGATTTGGTTATAATTTTGTTTTTTTTCGTTTATTTGAGTGTTTAATGAATAATTCTGATAGTGTATTATACAGTAAACTATTCTTAAAGTGAACGTTAAATAGAAAATCGTTAATTAAACCATATATCTGACATTGTGTAATAGTGACGAGCGGATCAGCACGTGGTGCAAAAACTTAACTATCACGTTTTTGTTACCACATAAACTGCGCAGCACAGCCCTAGTCGAAAGACTAGGTCCTCTGTGCTGTGGACTCTCCCTCGGCGTAATGCCAAACGACTTTACATTGACTACCTAACCTTACAACCGACTTAACCTAACTTTACTTAAATGGCGAAATACGTCTCAACTGACGAGATGTGAAAGCCAGTGGCCCTGCCACATTAAAAAAAAAAAAAAATAATCTGCATTTTCATAACGCATGCGTAACGCAGCAACGGACGTTAGATATGTGTGGGTCCCGCCATCGGTACATAACTACATGGACGACATGAACATACAAACAGATTGACTGCTTTGCATCTTCTGAGGTCGGCTCTGCTAATTTTTCTGCGCCATGACTTTCTGTCCTTGAGTTTTCCTCCCTACTGACACTCTACAAATAGCGGAATTCGGGCCCAGTTTGTTTCAACAACACGTTAATTCGCTGAGGTCAAAGTCAATATTGTATCAGCCTGGTAGACTCATTTAATTAGTTTGTTTATTGGAAGGCTTTTATTGAAAATAGCCCACTTAGGTACTTAATCTGTATGGATTTCTGAAATTAAATGTGATTTTTATTTACTTATATCCGCCGCAGTACTTAAAACTAGGTAGGTACTTTCAATCGCAAGATATCACAGAATATGCAGTGAGTAACAAAAAGGGTACAACAAGCCGAAACGAGGTCATCAAGGTACTGATGAAACTAAAAAACTTTCCCCATGGAACATGGATCGAAATATTTAAAACAAATTGGATCTGCCACACAAAATCGCCAAACTGCTGATAATTTTAGTTACATAGGTACGTCAAACTTCTACTATCTACTTTCGTTTAGGCATATAGCACAAATACAAAATGAGGGCTTTCCGTGATTGATTGATTAACTAAGTAATTAAATTAACTAAAAATAAAATATTAAGCAATTCCCTTTTGGATACACGTTTAAGCCATCACCAAAACCAAAAATACCACTAAAATAAACTCGTGTCTATACGACAAAAATAAAGAGCTGATAATTTGTTGACAGTATTCGGTTGCGCGGGAATTGAGATATTTCAGGAAGCGAAACCACATCAATTCTGTGCTATCTATGTTTTCTATAATAATAACTAAGGAAATACCTATACCGACATATTTTACACCTCACCTAAATTGTGCATTCATCGCATCGTGCTGTAGAGGATCTTGACTTTACAAATCGGCCCTATTTGTCAGCATCAGAATTTTATCTTGACGACAGCTTCAATTTATAAACAAACTAACTTTTAAAAAACAAACAAACTCGTCGGTAAATACATTTCCGCAGCAAAAGCCCAAACGAGGTAGAGCGGGGAACAAAAGAAGGATAAAATATGGCCTGCCATCAGGAGGAGGTTCCTAACCGGTTATTACCAGTTATCGATGGTCTTCCACCACGTGATGTATACGGTCATGGCGGAACGTTACCATTATCACCCGTTTTTAGGGTTCCCTATTCGACTAGAGCTTTATCATTTCGACTAGGTATACTAAGTACCTACTTACTTCTATTTTTTTATGAGGTATGTTTTTTTTTTATTTCAGCTACAACAGGTTATTACCTATACCTACTTACCATGCCACTGCATACTCACCATGCTTGGAAGCGCTTGGTTGGCGAGTGCCGCGCAAGGTGAGACGCTGCTGTCGATTTAAAAAAAACCGGCCAAGAACGTGTCAGACACGCCCACAAATAGGGTTTCGTAGTCAACGTTTAAATATCAGGTTTTTCAGCATTACAAACTTAATTTTGTTGCTGGTTTGTTAGCAGTAGTATGATGACCAACCGCAAATAGAAAAACTCAATTTTTTCTGAAACCTTTAAGGGTAGGTACAATATCCGTTATAGTTTTCATTGTAACCCTAAAAAGGCTATTTTTCACGACATAAGGGGGAAAATTAGTTGCAGCGGGTGAAACCGCAAACGGGTCGGTAGTATATTGTTTATTTTGATGATGGTCTGAATGTTTTCGACATCGGGGCCACAAAACGATTAGCTTGGTTGGGAGAAAAAATATTTCCAGCCCTCTGCCTGAATATCTGGTAGGCATTTTAGCCGTCAAATTGGTGTCTAACACACTATTTATAAAATTTAAATCATTATTTTATTTAATGTTATTTTTATTTGGTAGTTGTACTGTACCGACCTTTCAAAAAAGTTAAACATCTGAATACGAAACCCTCGGTTTTGGGCGTCCACACACGCTTGGCTGCTTTTTTTCATTCGATGAGAGAGATCCAAGAAATACCTACAATTTCCTGTGATAATTAATACCATACCATTATATAGGGTTACATTTCATTAAGTACAAATCTCTTGAGGGTGTAATCTACTCACAAAACTGAACAACTTTTGTTAGAAACTTTTCTTCAAAATATGAAAAAAATATTTGGACCTCCCATACTAAGTGATACACTTTTTCAGCATTTTTGTATGTTAGGTACTATTTAGTTAGGTATATATAGGGTGTAATTTTATTAGTGGCGGATCCGTTAAGGGTGTGTT
>JANFCV010000634.1:0-28750 GCA_024500475.1 Phthorimaea operculella
AGACTGTAATTCGATTACCAAGCGATAGCCTCCGGACCACAGAATACGGGGTGTAAGCAAGCTGGCTTACCAATAGCATCACCCCATTTCTACACGCGGGTTTCATGCCGCAGATGCGCCTTTGCTTGTATTATGTTGTTTTGTTTCTGTTTTCGTATTTGTATCTATGTTTTAATGTGAGCAATAAAATGTTTCTGTCTGTCTGTCTGTGTCGTAGAAGGCGAGTAGGGATGGATCCAGGGAACGGGCAGAAACGTTCCCTATAAGTATCTGAAACACCTTGCACTGCGCTTGCCAATCCGCCTGCCAAGCGTGGGGAGTATGGCAGTACCCCCACAATTGTGGGAGGCCCATGTCCAGCAGTGGACTGTTGTGACAGATAAGCAGTTGAAGAAATAGAAGAAAGTACAGCTCACTGAATACATTCACTGGGTGCATTCAGACCATGAAACTAAACAACTTTTCGTAAAATAATATTGCAGAAGACGTAAAAAATAATTGACCCATACAAAATCACGATCAGCTGGAAGTCAAATAAACTTTAGTCTTCTGATTTTTTTATTATATTTCATGGTCTGAATGCACCCTATCGGCTTACAGAAAGCTGTCCCTTACACCCTGTATGTAACTAGTCTGGGCTTTTGAACGTGAGAGCTTTTGCGGAATTAAGAGATTTCGTAAGTGCTCGATTGGTAAATTTTTTTACGCCTTTGCTTTTGAATTTAGTCACATTCAGTTTAGGTATAACTTGCACAGGCACACTTTTAAAATGATAGAGAGACAAACAATACAGAGAATTGCCAATTCGGGATCCGTTCGTAATAATGTGCAAGTTATAATACAGGGTGTTAATTTAAATGTGTGCCATAGCTAAGGGTAGGTTTAGTATCGATAAAGGATGCAGTAAAAAATATTGAAAAAATCCCAGTCACAATTTTTTTTTGTTACTTGGATGACATTTGATTCAAATGCCTTATATCTTAGCCGAAATTCGTTTAATCTCAAAGTTGTTTAGACGAAAGTACTTGTATAGGCACTCTTTAAACAACAACGTTGTCAAAAATAGATTTAAAAAAAAAATAGTTTTGTTAAAACCGTTTTTTTTTTTGGCTGAGATTTTTTTCAATATTTTATACGGCATTCTTAATCGATACTAAACCTACCCTGAAGCTATGGCACGCATTTAAATTAACACCCTGTATAACTGTTATAAAAATTGTAAGAAAAGATCCATTTAACGAAATATAACTTCGAAATGACCGCGGTCGGGTTTTTGTTGTTTACGAACTTAATTTATCGTGTGTGGACAGAAACAGAGTAGCCGTTCCGTGTGGTGCTGGCTTAGAATAGCATCACCCCATATATTTCCCGTGGTTGTAGTAAGAAGCGACTAAGGGATTTGAGAGTTGATGTGTATTGCAATTATAGGCGACAGATTGACATGATTCTTCTGAATGACTCTCAAATTTTTGTGAGATGTGGTGTAAATGGCCTATTTTACGGACTTTTAAGTCTCTACGTTTCCCTAAAGCCTAAAGGGATATGCCGGGAGTAACAGAAAGGGTATAACAAGCCGAAAGGAGGTCAAGGTACTCATGAAACTGAACAACTTTCCCTATGGAACACACAAAACATTTGGAGCTCCCATACAAATTTGCCGATCAGCTGATTGATTTACTATGGGTGGTCCAAATATTTTTTCATATTTCGACCCATGTTCTATAGGGAAAGCTGTTCAGTTTCATGAGTACCTTGATCTCCTTTCGGCTTGTTATTACCCTTTCTGTTACTCCCGGCGACGTAATATGTTTGTATGTATGGACAGAAATAGAAATTAATCATTCTTGAATCTTGGTATTATTGGCGACCATGATGGATTCTGCGAACTAACACCACAGATTAAGTATTGTTTGGCATCAATCCAGAGAGCCGGCTTCAAGGAAACGTCGCTATACTCACACAGACATGCACACGCCGCCATCGTCGCCGTTGATGCGCATTGTCGAACCTATTCGAACCGGCTATAGTCCGACAATCTCGTGCGCGACCTTCCCTAGGGGTGACAGACGTTGGGGGGAGAGATGTCAGCGGGTAGCGGGAGGTGTAGCGGGGAAGGGAGATGCGCGCATCCGCGCCGCACGTCATATTAAAATGACGTGCTTCCTCGCCCCCCCACCGTCTGTACCCCGCAGGAAGGTCGCGCACGAAGCTGTCGAACTATAGTAGCGAGTGTCAACAGTGTTCGGTGCGGGCGGACGGCAAAATTACGACTCGCAAGTGCGTTTTTTTTATAGTTTATTATAGTGTAGGTACGCTTGATATAATGTCCCTAAGTATGTTTGACTGTCCCGATGGCGTAGTGGATAGTACACCTGCCTTCTACGCCAAGGGTCGTGGGTTCGATTCCCACTGGACACAAATATTTGTAAAGTCAGTTTTCAAATATTTGTGTTAAGTCTGGGTGTTTTCTATGTATATTATGTATTTATTAAAAAAAAAGTATATAAGTATTATATCAGTTGTCTAGTTCCCATAGTACAAGCTTTGCTTAGTTTGGGGCTAGATGGCGCTGTGTGTCTCGTCCAGGGATATTTATTTATTTATTTATTTATTTTATGTTTGATCCAGGTATGGCATATTAAACAAGCAGATGTATTAAAAAACAAAAACCCGACTGCGGTCATTTTGATGTTGTATTTTGCGATAAAAATCCGCCATCTCAAATTTATGACTTTTTAACATAGCCAGTGTCACTCGCGCTGCTGAGAAGAATCTAACGACACCTCAAATGTCAAAATCCTACTATCCGTTTGGGCTGTAGCCCGTGAAAAAGAATTTTCTTGTCCACATAAATACATACATACATACTTTCGAAAAACATAACCCTCCTTCTGAGGCAGTCGGGTAAAAAGCAACCCTAGAGTGTAGGCATAAATGATCGGAAGAAGGGGCGAGCTGTCCTTCTGTGAATTCTCTATTTTGTGCTAATACCGCTAATACCTACGACCGGAAGCGGATATTCCAATAACGCTAGATCAATCAGCCGCCATGACGGTTGCGGTTAGAACAGAGAGGTATACGGGAAATAACATACAACATGTATCACGAATTTGCCCCTTGCGGGGTGAGCAGAACGTCATCAGCCGTAAATCAGTCAAACAAAATTTTTGTACTAGAAACGATTTTGACGCTTTATAACTGACGGAAATAACTGAAATCTCAGGGGAACTAAGAAGATGGTTACCACGAACGTCATATTTCTCGGATTAAAATTGCTCATAATCATTATGACGTTCTTAAATCAGATTTTGCTGTTTTGAAGATACTTTGAGATTTTTGACAGTAGCAAGCCTGCTGGCTATGTTAACAACCGTTGCAAGTGACAAGCGCGAAAATCCTAAATAGGGCCGAGTAAACCTTCTGCGCTGTGTGACGCGGCTGCGATCGGCCGCACCCGACGAACTTGCATCTTTATGATGGCCCATTTACTTTTTGTTCATTTTTCGCTGAGGGTTTCCTTTCGTAACGCGGCGCAGACTTCAACGTATTATGAAAATAAAGTAATTCTCTGCAATTTGTAAGCAACTATGCTTTTGCTTCGTTAGCGCTTTTCTTTCAAACTTCTATTTTCGCCTCTTCATTTTATTTTCTGAAATTCTGTAAAATTAATACAAGTCTAGTTTTTGTACTTTTAACTCTTGAAAACTTTTGAGTGATTCTCTGAATTTTTATGAATTCAGAATTAAATGAACTCGTACAATATGCATACTTTAATCATGACACTTTTATTATTGCTGCTCATGAATAATAAAATAACCGTTATTTTTCTACTTACCTAAACTTGCCGTGTGGGGCCGGCAGAGTAGAATAGCACCGCCCCCTCTCTTCCCGTGGGGGTCGTAAGAGGCGATCGAGGGATAAACCCGACCCAAACAGCCAGGGACAACCGTATGGTGGCGGTTAATCCACCACAAAAGCATTCTCAAGGAGGGTTGACGTCTGGTTGGCGGCCGGTGGTAAAATTAAGCCAAATACTTTGTAACACGATTTTGTGTTCAACAAAACGTTTTGCACCGACCCCAATTAATTGGGATAAGGGCAGGAAGATTATGATGACCTGAACTTGTCAAGGGCTGTGACCCTGAGTGAGTAATTAAGAGAACTTAAGTTACTTGCAAAAATACGGATATAAAAAGCTATATTTCTGGTAGATTTCTCGTTCATCCATTAATGATTTGAAACACTCTGAATAGCCAATCAGCGACGGCTATCAGAAATGAAATTCGTATTATATTTCCTTATCTTACCTAATAATTTTCCTCACTGGTGCGATTCTGACTTGCTCGTTTTTAATATTTCTTCAATACCTACTTACATTGTTTCTCAATTGCTGCAATGTGCACGAAACGGCCCATCTTAACATGACCTTATAAAAATAACTGTTATTTGGGATCGTACAAGTTTGTTAAGGTAAGAGTAACGATTGTAAAAAAAGACTACTTGGAATAAAGTACAATTTTGATAGCACCTGAATATATTTTTAATGCTATTCATAGACCACTTAGCTTGCTGTGTTCCTTTTGTGTAAAAATGCTATTGATTTACACGCTTAGATAGCTATAGAATTATTAGTCCTATCGTTGTTGCTCAATCACTTTACCCCGCCTTTCTTTATACTATGACTATTACACACTTACCTACGCTATTTTTGCGTTCCGCTATCGCAGCGTAAATTTCCATTTTAATTCCATATTTGAATACGACGACACGCCTGCCCAACGGTAGGTGAATGCGTCTGTCAAACTGGTAATTCTGGTCAAACTGGTTTGACAGACGCATCCATCAACGCACCGTTGTCGGCTTTTTCTGTTGAGTTGAGAGCGTTGAAGTACTCTATTAAAGTGCACTAGTAACGACACGCCCGCTGAACAGATATCAGACCCTCCACTTTTACTGATTAAAACTCAATGAAGGAAGTAAGATTCTTAATCTTTTCACTTAATTTTAATTGTTTTTCTTATTTTTAATTAGAAAAGTTTCCGTTCCGGTTTCCTTCCAGGTGTTTAAATATTGTTTTCCAGATTTTAAATTACTTTCTTAAGTAAAAGCTGTCTGCCTTCATAATATAAAAAAAAACAAGCAGATGCATTAAAAAACCAATGCCCGACTGACTGCGGTAGATTCAAAAATCAAAGAGGCTATTAGTGTGAAATTTTACTAGTGACCGTTAGTGAAAACTCAGAACCGGCTAGTGATAAGAAACAACTTTCCCCAAGGAACATAGGTCGAAATACGAAAGAAATTTTTAGACCTTCCATACAAACTTGCCGATCAGCTGATTTCAGTTACTATGGGAGGTCCAAATTTTTTCCTGTCGTTCCTTGGGGAACGTTGTTCCTTATCACTAGCCTGTTCTGAGTTTTCGCTATCGTTCACTAGTAAAATTTCACCCTATATAGGATAAATACTGAAAGATTTAGGCAGTTCTAACAATACAAAGCGCTTCAGTTTAAAAGTTACATAACTTTGTTACAAAGAGCACACACAACAACAGCCGGCAAAATCTGTATCCTTTTTGTCTGCTTGTAGCAAAAATAACTATAGGGCTTTTAATTATGAACTATTACTTGATGCCTACATAAATTGTGGTGCTGGATGAATAGCATCGCTCCATCTCTCTCTACCCATGGGTACTAAGTGATGAAGGGAATGGGCAGGGCAGCAGCGATCCTTGTAAATACAATACCTTTTCATATTCTTACCAATCCGCCTGCCAAGCGTGGTGAGTATGGCTAACCCCCCAAAAAGGGGAGGCACTCGTTCTTACAGCGACAGCCGATGTGGCGCAGTGGTTAGTATGACTGCCTGCTATGTAGGAGGTTCCGGGTTCAACTGCCAGTGGGGTCACTCACAAAGTTGATATTTATCACTTTGTGAATTTGCTCCCAGTCTGATTAGGACATTGCAGGCTGAACCACCTGATTGTCCGAAAAGCAATATGGTTCCGTGCTTCGGATGGGCACGTTAAGCCGTCGGTCCCGGTTGCTGTCTATGATGGCGGTCGTTACACAACCATGTCAGAGGCCTGCTACTTGCATTAGGCGGTTGAAAAGCTCTGACACCAGAGTTCATCGGGTCGTTGAACGACTCGGTGTCCCACACGAAGAGAGAGAGAGAACAGTGAACTGAAGTGGCTGTTGTAGTTGTTGTGTTTTAACACCGTTGTTTACTATTTACATAGTAAACAAGTAGCTGAACCTTGTCGAAACTAGACAAGTTCTAACACTCCTAACCTAACCGCTTGTGTTTGACCTAGTTGGGCTATCTTAGACAGAATTTTGTTTATAGTGTGTATATAATTCTAGGTATATTCTAACAACAGCGCCTCAAGCTATATCTACACAAAATAGAAAGTTTACAGAAGTTTCACTCGACCCTATAGATTCAGGATTTTTGCGATTGTCACTTGTTACTTAACCAGGGTTGCTACTGTCAAGAATCTCAAAGTATAAGAATATCAAAACAGCAAAACCTAACACAAGAACGTCATATGATTCTGAGCATATTTTAATCCAAGAAATAGGTGTGACGTTTGTGGCAACTATATCCTTATACTTTAGTTATTTTCAGTTAAAGTCAGTAAGTGTTAAAACTGTCGCTAGTACCGAGTGAGCCATCTGTAGATATAGGCGCCTTGCGCCGCGTAACGCATGCGTTGGGACACATAGGAATATCGAACTTATTGTCATATAGGTAAATACGATTTGAGCAAGTGTTTAATATAAACCCTACTAAATGTAGTCATTAAAATAAAAGCAAACGCCTTCCCGTTTGGCGATTCCCACGAAAAGTTCAATGAGAGAAGTTCTGGCAAATTAATTCTTGATTCCGACAGAATCTTTTACTAGGGTTGTATAGTCTCTCAAGCTAAACCATGAACAGTTCTATTTTTAAGATTTTCTTAAGATTGATACCGACAAGCAGGATAAAAACTATGTTGTACGATTCAATAAAGGCTGCTGCATCTAGAAAATTACAATTATTGTCGTAAAATGTTACAGTCTGAAAAAATCAAATCCTTATGTTTTAGATTGTTTATGCATGAATGAGCTTGAGAGAATGTACCCATCAAGGGGGAACGGGGGCAGTTTTGACCAAGAAAAATAATGTTTTTTAAAGTGAAATATACAAAAGAAAAGAAAAGAACCAAACTCAATCGAATTAAACATGAGTTGCAGAGCAATTTGTTTTTAAACTTATACATGTAAAATAATAAAGGTTCAGAATTCCCTAACTTTTAAAACATATTTTCAGCTCTTTCACAAGCCAAACTTCGTCATCGTGGAAAATTTTGCTATTTAACGGACATTATTTAACAGAATTAAACGTTCAAACCTTGTTCAAACATTCTGCGAACTGCTTTCGGTTTGATAAATACATTTAATAGGGTCATAACTTCGAGTATATAGTATAAGCAAGCTATAGAGTGCGCCTAAAAAGTTAGAACGGTTGGCAGTAGTCAGAACACAGCGTCTGTGCCCATCAGTAGCAAAACGCCAGTGACAATACTAATTGAACCTCACTTCCCATACATTTGGCGTATGTATCTAGGGAGCAACTGCTTACGTTTTGACAGTACAGCGCGGGGCGATACGCGCACTCTATAGCTTGCTTATATACTCTAAGGGTCATAATAATGTTCCAGGGAATAAACTTTTTAATGGGTAGAAATTTCGTTGGATATAAATCAAGGTTCTTGGAATTTTCCATTTGATTATAGAGACATTTTGTTTACAGGTCATTTAATGTAACAGTTGAGAGTAACGATCTAGAATTCTCGGCTAAAATTATCATTTTTAAAGAATTGATAACATAAATGCACTTTTTCCACATGAATTGTGAATAGATAATCAACAAAACGTCAGAACTAGAAGATGAACCCAAAAGCAATACATTCCTTCAGGGCTCCATGAAGGTCCCAAGAATAATTAGCAATTAGTAAGAATATTAGCAACTTTAAGTTTTATCTTTAACTTGTCCAAAGAATTTAAAATTCCGTCAATCACAAATTAAGTGCGCCATTTATCACAGATTAGATGCGCGAATGCCTCAGGATTTGAAATAATTACTCAAGTAGGTAGGTAGGCATCTAGTAGGTACCAAGGTAGGTACTATGTTTTTTTACTGACTGTCCCGATGGCGTAGTGGATAGTGCACCTGCCTTCTACGCCGGGGGTCGTGGGTTCGATTCCCACTGGACACAAATATTTGTAAAGTCAATTTTCAAATATTTGTGTTAAGTCTGGGTGTTTTCTATGTATAATATGTATTTATTTACAAAAAAAAAAGTATATAAGTATTATATCAGTTGTCTAGTTCCCATAGTACAAGCTTTGCTTAGTTTGGGGCTAGATGGCGCTGTGTCTCGTCCAGGGATATATTTTACATTCTACTTATTCCATGTCTGTCACTCATAAAAACCAAAATGCCACCGTTAGCTGAAAAAGAATGACTGCAAAAATTTATTTGTACAAGTCCACACAAAAGGGCTGCTTGGATAACGAAATGATATATTTCTCTGGGTTAGGGTTGCCAGGGCAAATTTTCAAATTATTTTTATTATTTTCTGTCAAATAAGTAATACCTAAAGGGCGGATTTTGAATTGTGATACCAACCGCCGATGACTCTGGCTTACACAAAAACTGAAAAGGAGTCTACATCTAGCATAATTATCTAACTGAGATTTTAAACTAGGCATAGAAAAACGCATTAAACAAAAGATGTAAATGAAAAATCGGGTAGATAGTAACTGTTCCTTTTTCTACTAGGTATTATATGTATAACTTTAGATTGATACATAGGTAATTGTGCTACCTATATTAATTAGAATCATAGAGAAAGGAAATACTTTAGTCATTTCACAGGGTGGTGTAATTAAAATAAAGATCCTTAATATTGTCAGTGAGAAGTATTTAATTGTGGCAGCCCTATTAAAACGCCCTCCCTCGTCACGGCGAAAATACCTTTGACCACGAATATACGACTGTTTCAAACGCCTGAAACTCCATTCATAGCAATTACACCTGAAAATTTGTGTAAAGCCATTTGCTGAGGGAGTTTTGCTCATATTTTTCAAAGAGGGTTTTGCACTTGTTAGCTCGCATTGATTTTCAGTCATCGAGAAATCCTTTAGTGGACTGGAAAATGACGCTATCGAAAAAGAGTTACGTCTAAAAGATTTTGGTTTGATGGAAATGGACTTGTGCGATACATTTAGAAGCGAATCGTCTGTCATACATAACATAACATAAATTATCCTATATCTACAACAATCTAACATATAAAATAATTGACATTGATATTCTACTATTTAAAATTCCGTGACCAACAGGATCCATTCCTTGCGGTCCATAAAGAAGACGGAAGATGTGACCTGAGACGTAAGATGGCATGTCAAACATGCGATCGACGGAGACTTGAGACGTATAAAATGTATGAAACTGAAAAAACAAATCGATAATGGCTGACGATAGCTTGTCTGACAAATGACAGAGGTTAGTATGACTGCCTGCCACGCAGAAGGTTCCGGGTTAAATTCTCGGTAGGGTCACTCACAAAGTTGATATTTATCACTTTGTGAATGTATTCCCAGTCTGGTTAGGACATTGCAGGCTGAACCAAATGATTGTCCGAAAAGCAAGATGGTTCCGTCCGTGCTTCGGATGGGCACGTTAAGCCGTCAGTCCCGGTTGCTGTCTATGATGGCGGTCGTTAAGAGAGAGAGATCTGAAAATTGTCATGTAGCGCGTCGCGTCTGAGGAGCTTGCCCCTAAAATTTCGCGAATGGCAGGATCCATCCCTCACATATTTTTTTTTTTACTAAATCACCGTGTTATGATGTTTAATACAAAACCAGTGGTTCTAAAACAATTCAATTTTATCGAAGCTTAAAATCGCTTTGTGCGAGCTTTTATTTCGCAAATTCGATTAATAGTTTCAAATTGGATAACCGTTTTACTTTTAAAAGCTTTTAACTATTCGTTATACTAAAATGAAAGCTTTCAATGTTCGCAAATTATTTTGATAGGATTTTGATTATAAATTTTCATAATATTTAACAGGAGATTGATAAAAGTCAATTTATTACCCAACTGCCTCAGAAGGAGGGTTATGTTTTTCGAGATTATGTAGTACGTATGTGGGTATGTATGTAGACTAGTGTTGATGAGGAAGCTGTTATGAGGAAGAGGAAGCGGAAGAGGAAGCAACAAGCTGAAAAATGGAGGATGCGGATGAGGATGAGGAATTATTTATGGGGAAGAGGATGCGGATGAGGAAAAGAAGTAAGCTGTCAAAGAAAACAAAAAAGAGAGTAAATTATTATGTCATACTTGTTAAACTCGCACATGTGGGACAGCATTCCTTTGCCACAGAAATTAAGAGGTAGAGGAAGCGGAAGAGGAATTTAGAACTTTCTTTTGTGAGGAAACGGTAGCGGATGAGGAACCTTAAAAATTGCGGAACTTCCGCATTATGAGGAAGCGGAAGAGGAATCCTCATCAACACTAATGTAGACATGAAAGTCGTTTTCACCAGCTACAGCCGAAAGGATTGGGTGGATCTTGACATGTGAGGTGTCGTTGGATTTGTCTCAGCAGCGCGAGAGACACTGGCTATATTATCATGAATTCATGATGGTTTGATGGTCCATTTTTATCGCAAAATAAAACTTTGAAATTACCGCAGTCGGGTTTTTGTTTTTTAATACATCTGCTTGTTTAAAGTCAAATTAATAAGGTGTCGACACCGAAAAGCCATACAAGGTGTAAGTGACAGCCCTGTAAATACTGAAAGGGTGCCTACAGACCTAATAAAAATTCAACGTTTGTTTTAAATCGGTTAAGACGCTGTCAAAACTCGTGCCACTTTCTGTAATTAGAACTGTCAATGTTCTAACGAAATACGTAAATACTTGTCAGGTCTGAAGTATTTAACTTATGAAGAGTTTGCGGATTAATCAAATTACTTTGGTCAAACTGTAATTTAACAAGTTTGGCTTTACAAGTTGTTGTCAAAGGCAGAGACGCGAGCCCCCTTCACCTAGGGGCAAGCTCCACAGAGTAGAGTGAGAAGTAAGACGTAAGGTGGCATCTGTCAAACAAGTGATTGTCAAACGTGCGACGTCGCGACGCTTGAAACCGTTTCCATATAAAATGTATGAAACAGAAGAAACAGCTACACACGTGATACGCGCTTCGCATCGATGACGGCTGACGATCGCTTGTCTGACAGATGTCATGTTGTGCGTCGCGTCGCGCGTCTATTCTGTGGAGCTTGCCTCTAAGTGTACCTACGTACATGTCAGTGAGCTTGGGGTTTCTTGGAATCATTAATACCATACTAGGTACTATTATATAAAGCTGTTGGTAAATACGCATGAGTTATTTCGTTGTTTGGTCCAAAGTTCTTGGTTAACAATAAGTGAATTCCTTATTTAACCGGCGGTGCGAAATAAAAGGGTTCAGTTGTTGTATAAAATACCGTTGCTATGTGATACTGGCTTGGAATAGCATCACCCCGTTTCTACGCGTGGGTGTAGTAAAAGGCACAAAGGAAACGGCGTGTGGAGCGCATTTACCTACAGATGGATTACTCAGTAGGTACCTACTAGCGATGAGTTTTAAGTGGAATCTCAGGTAACACAACCATCTTCATAGTTGCCTTGAGTTCCCGTCAACTTCATATTTCTTGGATTCAAAATTGGCTTAGAATCATATGACGTTCTTGTATCAGATTTTGCTGTTTTGTTATTCTTCTACGTTGAGGTTTTTGACAGTAGCAACCCTGGCTATGTAAAAATTGAAAGTCGCGAAAAGTCTGAAAAGGGTCAAGTGAACATTCTATGAGTATACTCTTTATTTTGTGTAAGAAAGACTTTGTTGCTAGGCGACTCACAGATCTTTCGTTCTATTCCACGTGTGTGGAAAGGACTTCCAATAAGTTACCGACTAAAGTCGCCTCAGTGTGCGCTCTGGATAGGAGATAAAACCAGGGAATTGGCAGCAGTGCTCCCTAAAAATACAAAACCTTGCACTGCGTTCGCCATCCCGCTTGCCAACCATGGCGAGTGTGGTAATCATCCCTAAATAGATGAAGGCTTCATGTCCAGTTGTGGACTGGACTGTATCTTACTGTGTGAGATGATGAGAACCAACTCCAAAATCCCAAAAAAAGAAACAACATTATCGTGATACAATACAACAGAATACGGGGTAAAATTTTGCTAGTAATCGAAAGCGAAAACTCAGAACCGGCTGGTGATAAGGAACAACTTTCCCTAAGGAACAACTTTCCTTAAGGAACATAGGTCGAAATACGAAAAAAACATTTGAACGTTCCATACAAAATTGCCGATCAGCGAGGTCAATTCTTTTTTCGTATTTCGAGCTATGTTCCTTGGGGAAAGTTGTTCCTTATCACCAGCCGGTTCTGAGTTTTCGGTATCGGTCACTAGTAAAATTTCACCGTATATAATTTTACCTACCTACATACAGCTACTCGATCACGCCCTTGCGGGATAAAACAGCCTTTTGCACCACGTCTGACAAAAGTTTGACAGTCATTCAGAAGACTGTCTATCACCATAGTGACAGGTTGTCAGCCTGTCGCCATTCTAAACCGCCCTCACACGATAATCGTGATACAAAAGAAAATAATCTTACAAAGATTACAAAAGGGTTGTTGGTAACTACCCATAAAACTAATCATATTTTCAATGTATACCTACTGACATAAAAAATACTTACTTACTCATAACTTACGGTCGGAAAGAATCACATGGAAGCAATTTTCTACACGAGTAAATGCTATAACGGTAGGAAAAATAAACGGATTGCCGTGTTGCGTCTGCTGGTTTAGAATTTACCTTGTGGTGCCGGCTTTGAACAGCATCATCCCATATCTTTCCCGTGGGTATCGTAAGAAGCGACTAAGTGATTTGAGAGTTGATGTGTCGCTATGGTGATACACAGTCTTCTGAATTACTCTAAATTTTTTGTCAGACGTGGAGCTGTTTGCACTCTGCCTACCCCGCATGGGATATAAGCGTGTTATGTGTTATCTATCAAATATTGAGCCGCGGTTGCCCGAATGGTATAGGCGTCACCAATTCTCAAAGTTTAAACTATGCCGGGGTAAAAATCTATGATTGGTACCACTCTTATATCCATAGAGGGGCACTCAGGGGCAGGCACAGCGTAAACAGCTGTAAAAACGGCCATTATATTTACAGCACGTGGGGTGTGACAAAAGTGAGGGAGTTATAGTGAATAATACACGTAGAGGCCTAAATTAATAAAAGCGACAGCTTTCTGAACGGATTTGTATGGAATTTAAACCGACGACCTTCCGAATACAAGTCGACAACAGTCCCGTCAAGTTTCAAATAGAGTTTGATAAGTAATTTCTGTACAAAACTTGTCTGTCACGTCATCGGACTTTTGTTCCTTTCTACGATTATTTTGACAACTTGTCTACGCTGTGCATACATGTCAATAACGCAAAATATGTATAATTGATTGTATTAAGTAGATACAGAAATATCTGATATCATAAATTACAACAACGGCCAAATTAGGTCATATTTCCCTCAAAATACTATTTTCATTAAACCGAACTGCTCAAATAAGTGTCAGACCAATATCAGAAATGGAACATTTTATCTGAAACCAATATCCGGTTGCTGTAGGGTCCATTTCCGGTGGTGACGTCACTGTCGGTTTCCCGCCCTCGCTGTCTACTTCCGCCCGCCTAATGGCGCGCTGATTACGTAAATAAACAATAATAAAATGGAATATTGCGAGAAGTATGTCGTGTAGAATATTATTCCTACATGTAGATGTTAAAAAGACTAAAGGCGAGATTTTTCTGAAACAAAGTAGGAAACACATAAAAGTTACTTTACCGGGTCTAATCGCAATAGTTAAGTAAGCGTTTACCTGTAATACCTGGGACGATAAGCTCATAAAATTCATGTATCAATCTGTGATATCTTTTCCCTAGAATAATGATGTTGATGAACTTGGTACAGTTGTTCCTTAGGTTGTGTTCAGTGAGTGGATTAAGCCCGGTTACCAAAATGTACGTACCACGCGTAAGGGAGGAGGGGAAGTTTGCTTGCTTCGAGTTTTATTCTAGGCCATATCTTTACTAATATTATAAAGGCGGATGTTTGTGTGTGTGTTTGTTACGACATCACGCTAAAACGGCTGATTAGATTGACATGAAATTTTGCACAAATATAGAAGAGTATCTAGAATAACAC
Source organism: Phthorimaea operculella (assembly GCA_024500475.1). Lineage (NCBI taxonomy): Eukaryota > Metazoa > Arthropoda > Insecta > Lepidoptera > Gelechiidae > Phthorimaea > Phthorimaea operculella. Next base: position 14,325 of record JANFCV010000634.1, read on the forward strand.
ATGGGCTACTATTTACCACGGGAAAATGTCTTATTCCTATGGGATCACGCATATTCCAATATTTTTGCAAAGGTGGCGTGACTGAGCCGATTCGCGTTTTAAATGTTTTCGCCGAAAACTAACAGCGACATCTCTTGGCGAGTAATGCTTTTTGCCCGCGGAATAATAGGTTGCAGCGGGTGAAACCGCTGACGCTGACGGACAGCTAGTAGCTCATAAATAAGATAATGCTGTAAGGGCAAGTGTGGTGTCATTTTCGGGTAACTTATGAACTGTGCATTTAATTATGAAACAAAAAAAAACACATGCCCATACAAAAAATAAATAAAAATTTGAAAAGTCCGTAAAAATAATACTTTTAAATAAGTTTAAACGTTTAAACTTATTTACCTTACCTTACTGTGTGATCCTCCTGTATGAAATCCTATTTGTGGGCGTGTGGGCTTTTTTAATGTAGGCAAGAAACACACGCTAATGTCCGTTTGTTCAATTTTCCAGTTTATTTCAATACAAATACGGTTTATGTCAAACGGTTTGACAGACGCATCCTTTGAAGCAGCATTGTGCCATGCGGTTTCACATATACCGTATTCGTATGAAGGTATCAAGGTAGGGTGGAGAATCGAATGAATAACGCACTAACAACCGTTGCCTGTGTTTCTCGGTAGGTATATGCTGAACTATTCCCCAAAACCTTTTAACCCAAAACCCCAGCCTAACAAAGAAACCCAAAACCCACTCGACCAGGCTAAATAAGCCTTCAAGTGTTGCCTCTTCAAGTAATTGGGTACCTGCCCTATCTCACCTGACCCTTGATCTTGATAGGGAAACCCAACTAGTTAAGGTAAAAGTCAAACATCCTCTAGCATAGTTTCTTTCATCAATAACATAGATCGAACTGGTCTTTGTGATGGGTATTTTAAAAATCCCACCCAAAACATAAATGTGAAAGGCTGCCAAGTTCGATAATATTGGAATGCTTTGCCTATAAAAGAAGTGAGATCTAAATAAGTACCAAGTTCCATACACAGACCTCAGTTAAAAATAGTTACAGGAATGCACACTTGATTTTCCGCAGTTTGGAAAGTAGATTCTGAATAAATATCATATTAAATACCTAAAATTCTAATACTTACAAAAACGCAAACCTTTTTTTTCAGCAGTTTCCTTATAAAATTTTTTTTTCTGTAATTTTTAATGATATTCAAATTCTTTATTATTAATAAACATACTTACAAATAGGTAAAATTATACAAAAACAATTACGTTGCTAACCATTTCCTAAACTAAAAATATAAAAATATTCTTGTATCATAGGGTAAATAGGTAGCGAACATAACTATTCTAAATAAAATATAATAGGAAAATAAAATACTACTATACACTTAAAATAAACTTAAATACACCATAAAAAATACAATAAACTAAAACTAAGATAATTTGGGTGCTGCATTCTGTACTCTTCCTCGAAACCGTCGGAATACAACGCCCTTCGGCCAAAACTCTGGCGAGGTGAAGACGTCCAAGTGGGCAGTCGGGACCCGAAGCATGTATGAGTTAAAACCCACCACATACCGCGACTCCAACGCCTCCACAAACACGCCAAGTCTTGGTGAGTCCTTGAAGACACCAGCTTTATGTCTCGCGAAGATGTAGTCCAACACGTCCTGCTTGGTAGTAGATGCGTGCAGACGGGAGACATATAGTGATGTCCTCGGCGTAGCGGCTCGCAGAGGTTGGTTGGGCTCCACAGACGCGATACCGCACTTGTTCGTGCGTTGCCGCTTGCTGCGCTTCTTTTGGACCAAAGTAAACCCCTCCGCGTCTACCTGGTCAGAGCGCTTGTTGCGGGGAGGCTCGTCAGTTGTTGACCGAGCCTTTCCCGTTTTATTCGCCGCCGGGACAGAGGGCGGGTGAGCTTGCCGATTTGCGATGTTCCGGCGCGGCGCTGGCTGACGTTTAGCTTTGTCAGCAGCCACACCAAGCGCAGGTGGCGGCTGCGGTGCGGCGAGGCGGGGCGGGTCGAGCGGCGCGGCGGCGGCAGCGGGGGGCGCACGCGCAGGCTGGTCGGTTCGCTTGGCAACACGAGGTGATCCGTGTTTGGGCGAATCAGCTGACGGAGCGCTTGCCGCCGATGCATATGATTCACCGGCAGCAGGTACATCACGTCGTACGTTGTCAACAAAATTTGAAGTCACATTCGACCCAATAACTGTATTTTGCAACGAAACTACTTCGGCACGTAATTCAGCAATTGTATTTTGTGAGACTTTAAATTTTTGTTTAAAGTCTTCCAGGCTTGCCTGCAGGGTTACGATGTCCTTCTGCATCCTGGCGACATCAACATTCTGGTCAAGCGTGTCGGGTGTGCTCCACGGTGGCTCGGATGCGCTGAACTTCGGCAGGCTATCCCGATCTATCTCCTTCAGGATTTTGATGATGTCCTGAAGGCTCTTCTTTCCCTTTTCGTCCCCTGTTCTGTGGGGCACACACTTGGCTCTAATGTTGAGCGCCTCGCATAGCTGCGCTTTCGCCTTACATATCTCGCTGATGGTGTAAAAAGTCGCACAGTTCTGGATGATGATGCTTATATCCTCCCTGCCCAGGTCTAGACTATTACGCAGGTACGACAGCAGGTCGTTGGTCAAGAAAACTTCACTCATCTTGATCCACAACAGGCACAGTTTTAGCCTTAGCGGCTCGCTGGCCGAATGTATGGAACATGCTGCACCTGAGAGAAGAGTTCTGAAATTTGGTACACTTAATCCTTAGGGTCAATGAATCGATTTGACCCGTAGTACACAATTTTAAAAAAATCCTATGAGGAGTAATGACGTCATCTTTTTTTTGTATGGGAAAAAAAAAATTTTTGTTCCAAAACCTTTTGTGTGTGGTATCAAATGAAAGGCCTTGCTAAGCCGGTTCTAAAAATATATGACATTATTATATTTAAGTCACTTGTATAAAATTAAATAGGAAATAATTCTCGAAACATGCCACGTTTGGGCTTCTCCAGGTATGATACGGTTGAATCATTACTTATGAAATATACATAATATAATGTCTAATATCCTCATCTCTAACCTTAAGAAAGGTACTACGGATTTTTTGTCTTTAAGTATTTTTTTTTGAATTTTAAAGTTACAGAAATTTATGAAAACACACTTAGTTGAAATTTGGCATCGATAGTTCAATTTTGGTTACCGAGAATGATAAAAATAAAGCCAGATGAGATTTTAATTATATGTACATCATATTCGTTTTGCAAAAATAACATGTTATGTGCTTCGGAGGGCACGGTTAACCCTCGGCCCCATCGCAGTCGCTCTCTATGAATAATTAGACGGCGGCGGTCGGTCAGGGTCGATAGATAGGAACCGAATAGTAACCATGGTTCATCGGGTCGTTCGTAGACTCAGTGTCCCACTTGACAGAACAAGATTTATTAATTATAAGATGATAAATACAGATGCGAGAGGAGTTTTGGTTCATCTTTATAATTTTAATTTGTCTATACACACATTATTCCCACACCAGCATCCTTACATTTATTCCCAGGGTATCCATCACCTTCATTAGCTATTTGCCAGCAGAAATGTCCCGCCATGCTAAATATTCTTTTCCTTGAGGCCATATGTATATCTCATGTACCTATTTAAGCTAGGCTATTTTTGGTACTCCTGTCCTGATGGTCTACATCAGGTTTTCAAAACCTTTGATTTCTAATTGCTAGCAGGGGGGCCCAATCAAGCTGAATTATTTTTTCTTCGGGGACGTATATGTATCTCCTGTAGTTCTCCAAACCTTCGATTTATATTTTCCAGCAGACACGTCCCATCGCGCTAAACAATTTTTGCTTTGGGACTATATACGGTTACATTTAATTAAGTACAAATCTCTCGAGGGTGTGATCTACTCACAAAACTGAACAACTTTTGTTAGAAACTTTTCTACGAAATATGAAAAAAAAATTTGGACCTCCCATACTAAGTGACACACTTTTTCAGCATTTTTGTATTCTCGAGAGATTTGTACTTAATTAAATGTAACCCTATATAATGTGTCTCCTGTAGTTTAGCTGGGCTCTTGGAGGTGCACCTGGTGGTCCACATAAGGTTCTCCAAACCTTCGATCTATGTTTGCCAGCAGGAGCATTCCATGATGCTAAACAATTCTTGCTTTGGTGCCATAAATGTATTTCCCATTGTTTAGCTGGGCTCGTGGTTGTGCTTCTAGTGGTACACATCAGGTACTCCAGTCCCTCAAGTGGAGAAAAAAAGTAGCCTTTACCTTCTTCAATGCGATAGCAATCTTTGTACCAAATTTTATCAAAATCCGTTCAGTAGTTTTTCAGGATGCTGTCACATACAAACATCTTAACGGAAAAAATATGTAAAAACTTTTGAAACGTGTTTTGTTATCAATTTCAAGAATTCGCTGACAATTTATTTTCCAATATCTTTTATGTACAGGCTTTCGACCCTCTACAACTTTATTATTATGTATAGATTCCGTTAATTTTGCCGGTGTGTATATAATGTGTGTATATAGAAATGATCACTTTAACCATCAATCGAAAACTTCTCTCGCATTTGTATTTATCATCCTATTATTAATAAATCTTGTTCTGAAAAGTGGGACACCGAGTCTACGAACGACCCGATGAACCATGGTTACCTACTATTCAACCCCTAACTGACGACCCTGACGGACCGCCGCCGTCTTATTATTCATAGAAAGCGACTGCTATGGGGCCGAGGGTTAACCGTGCCCTCCGAAGCACATAACATTCTTTTTGCAAAACGAATATGATGTGATGTACATAATAATATGATTGTAATCTCAACTGGCTATATTTTTATCATTCTCGGTGTCCAAAATTGAACTTTCGATGCCAAATTTCAACTAAGTGTGTTTTCATAAATTTCTGTAACTTTAAAATTCAAAAAAAATAACTTTAAGACAAAAAATCCGTAGTACCTTTCTTGAGGTTAGAGATGAGGATATTAGACATTATATTACGTATATTTCATAAGTAATGATTCAACCGTATCATACCTGGAGAAGCCCAAACGTGGCATGTTTCGAGAATTATTTCCTATTTAATTTTATACAAGTGACTTAAATATAATAATGTCATATATTTTTAGAACCGGCTTAGCAAGTCCTTTCATTTGATACCACACACGATAGGATTTGGAACAAAAATTTTTTTTTCCCATACAAAAAAAAGATGACGTCATTACTCCTCATAGGATTTTTTTAAAATTGTGTACTACGGGTCAAATCGATTCATTTACCCTAAAGATTAAGTGTGCCAAATTTCAGAACTCTTCTCTCAGGTGCAGCATGTTTTGAACTACCGCTAGGACTATTTGAGCTGCGCTGATACAAAAAATATTTATAAAAATATATTTACGTCGGCAAACGCGTCCGCATTGCACGGTGCATTTTGCAGAATCACTCTAATGACGTCAATATCTCAAGACCTACAATAGGTACATTAATGAAATTTTGTATTTTAGATAAGTAAAGTAGATCTCGACAGATACTCAGGGATCGTTTTAGGTTAAGGTATAGGGTTACGCTAGCGGTATAATAACGCTACCGGTATACGTTTTAAAGGTAGAAGGAAAAAGGTTATGAATATAGGTTACGGTACCGGTATAAAACCGCTATAACCTCTATTTATACCGGTAGCGTTATACCTTTATCAACCTTTATTTAACAGGTATAAAATTCGATATCGAAAAATACAATGCGCCCGATTTAGCAACGTTGCCAGATCGTACGACGCGAAGCGGCGGCAGTGATGCGGTGGCAGCGCCTTTGTGTCTCACACATACACCAACACAAGTCACGGTTCACACTGGTTCCGAAATAAAATAGTGGACTTTAAGAAAAGTCAGGTTACATTATTTTTAAAGTTAACTATTCATTATGAATTGAGTATGAATTGCTTATTGGACTGATTTACGCAATTTGCCAATCAAAGCCACGAATGTTCTGATTCCTAACTTAAATAATATCCTATTCGACTTATATTCTGGCAAATAAATGATTTACTTACTTACTTACTATTGGGCAATCGAGAAAATCAGTAGCCATTTGCAAAACAACAGTGGCAAACATCGGAGCGTGCTTATTATGAACATTGATTTTATTACTTTACCTATTCTCATTTCGTCATGTGCGGATTACAAAGTCGGAAGCAGTTGTATGATGACCTGCTTTATGCATTGTGCCTCTTTATGGTAAGATACCGATTTTCATTATGACACTGCTAGCTGTATCATAAAGTAACCATTACGATACAGATTTTCATTATGACACTGCTATCTGTACCATTAGGTAACCCTTACAAACCCTATTACAGATTCGAATGCAGTTAAAGTTGTTCATGCTTAAAAGTAGTTCAGTTTCAAGGTTGTCTCAGTTCTGAAAATTGTTCAGTTTAAAAGTACAGAGTTGTTAATTTTTTAAAGATGTTCATTTAAGAGAGTTGTATAGTTTTAAAAGTTGTTCAGTTTTGAAAGTTGATAAGTTTGGAAAGTTGTTCAGTTTTGTGAGTTGTTCAGTTTTAAAATTTGTTCAGTTCTAAAGGTTGTTCAGTTTATAAGTTTTTCAGTTTTGAAAGCTGTTCAGTTTTGAAAGTTGTTCAGTTTTGAAAGATGTTCAGTTTTGTAAGTTGTTCAGTTTTAAAAGTTGTTTGGTTTTGAAAGTTGCTCATTTTTAAAAGTTGTTCAGTTTTTTTAGTGGTTAGTGTTAGTTTTCAGTCAAAACTAAAACTAATTTGTAGAGCCTATATGGGACCAACTTACACTGGTTGGTTGTTCTTAGTGACTGTATGAGAAACCAGTATATGTTGACCCACCAAAGCATAGGTTGATGTGCTGCTGATAGTACATGAATCAATACGACTTCGAGTCCAAGTCCGGGCCCGGGTCCGGGTCCGGGTCCGGGTCCGGGTCCGGGTCTGATGTCGATGTCGATGTCGTCATACCTTTAACCGTTTTGACCGGAAATATTTCGGTAATACAATCCCTGCACTATGAATGCATCAGGCACAACGGTGGCGTTGGACGCTATGGAGGCTGGTTGGTAACGTTGGACGCTATGTGAGACAGGGTAAGTCGTGGGATGATTGTGTACCAAATAGGAGACAGATTTCCGGTTTAAGATAATAAAAAAAAAATCAATAAGAGTACGAAAATACAGTTATTTTTGCTCTACGACGCACCGTTTTTGAGATAATTGCACTTTAAGTTATCATTCGTTTTTTTTATTTTAAAAATCGTTAATTTATTGAGATATGGTGCTACGGAGGCGTAAAACGCTACGGAGGCGTTGGGCGTTATAGACGTGTTGGACAATACGGAGGCGTCGGACGCTACGGAGGTGATGGACGCTATGGAAATGTCGGACTTTATAGAGACATTAAATGCTGTAGAGAATAGGGGGTTTTATCAGACGCTATGGAAGCGTTAGGCACTATGGAAGCGTTGGATACTATGATGGGTGGTTGGTAACGCTATGAAAGCGTTGGACGCTATGTGTGACATGGTTAATCATGGGATAATGGTGTACCAAATATAGGAGACTGATTTTCTTCTCAAGAAAAGTACGAAAATACAGTTATTTTTGCTCTACGACGCACCGTTTTCGAGATTCTAGTTTGCATTAGTTTTAAATATTAGAAATTGTTATATTATTGATATATACGTATAATGCTACGGAGACGTTAGACGTCATGGACGTGTCGCGCGATACGGAGGCGTCGGACGCTATGCTTTACGGAGACGTTGAACGCTCTAGAAATCGGGGGTATTATCAGACACTATGGAGGCGTCTGGCGCTATGGAGGCGTTTGGTGCTATGGAGGCGTCGAACGCTATTGAGGCGTTCATTAAAAGCTGTCAAAAAAACTTAACTTAAATAACTTAACTGATGATTGAAACGGAAACCGCAATTAAACCTCAATAAAGTTACGAGTTCTCATACTAAAAAACGAACGCAAACCAAAAGTGCAATTATCTCGAGAACGGTACGACGTAGAGCAAAAATAACTGAATTTTCATAATAATATCGAAAAACAGGCCTATATTTAGTTCACAAACATCCAACGACTTACCCTGTCTCACAAAGCGTCCAACGCCTCCACAGCGTTCAACTCCATAGGGTCTAATAGTAGTCTTGATTCTCTACATCGTTCAATGTCTCCATAAAGTCCGACGTTTCCATACCGTCTCTCGCCTCCATAGCGTCCGACGCCTCCGTGACGTCCGACGCGTCCATTACGTCCAACGCCTCCGTAGCGTCCAACGGCTCTGTAGCATCATATATTAATAAAGTAACAATTTCTAATATGAAAAACGAATGCAAACTAAAATCACGATTATGTCGAAAACAGTACGTCTTAAAGTAAAAATAACTGTTTTTTCGTAACCTTCTTGAGAAATATTTTTGTTAATAATCTGAAATCAGTCCCAGGCTATTTGGTACACAATCATCCCACGACTTACCATGCCTCACATAGCGTCCAAAGGCTTCATAGCGTTCAACGTTACCAACCACCCTCCATAGCGTCCAACGCCTCCATAGTGCCTAACGCTTCCACAGCGTCTGATAAAACCCCCGATCCTCTACAGCGTTCAATGTTTCCATAAGGTCCGACGTTTCCATAGCGTTCGTCACCTCCGTAGCGTCCGACGCCTCCGTATCATACAACACGTCCATAACATCCAACACCTCCGTAGCGTCCTACGCCTCCGTAACATCATATCTTAATTAATTAACGATTTCTAATATAAAAAACGAATTAAAACTAAAAGTGCAATTATCGCGATAACGGTGCGTCGTAGAGCAAAAATAACTGTATTTTCGTACTCTTAATGAAAAATGTATTTTTGATTATCAAAAACTAGAAATCTATCCCATATTTGGTCATCCCACGACTTACCCTGTCTCACATAGCGTCCAACGCCTTCATTTCGTCCGACGTTACCAACCATCCTCCATAGCATCCAACGCCTCTTTAGTGCCTGATTCATCCATAGTGTTTGATAATACTTCCCTATAATACTGAGGACTTTTTGACAGCTGTTTAATCGCCTGAGTAGTGTTCGACGCCTCCATAGCGCCTGACGCCTCCATAGAGTCTGATAAAACCCCCGATCCTCTAGAGCGTTCAATTTCTCCATAAAGTCCGATGTTTCCATAGCGTCTGTCACCTCCGTAGCGTCTGACGCTTCCGTATCGCGTGACAAGTCCATAACGTCCAACGCCTCCGTAGCGTACAACGCCTCCGTAGCATCATATCTCAATAAAGTAACAATTTTTAATATAAAAAACAAATGCAAACTAAAATTGCAATTATCTCGAAAACGGTGCGTCGTAGAGCAAAAATAACTGTATTTTTGCACACTTACTAAACCTGAAATCAGTCCCTTATTCGGTATCTGTCCCTTATCCTGCCGCCATCGAGTGTTCAACGGTGGCCCTACGCCTCTCAGGGCGTCCGACGCTACCCTCGGTGTTCTAAGGTGTCTGACGCTACCCTCCGTGTTTCAAGGCGTCCAACGCTACCCCCACCCTCCCGGGCGGCCGACTCTACCCCCTGCTCTCCAAGGCGTCCGGCGCTTCTTCCCGCCCTCTAGGGTGTCGAAAGCTACCCCACACGCTTCAGGGTGAAACGCTTCCATAGCGTTGCGACACCTTTATAGTGTGCGACGCAAACCTCACCACTCAAAGCTTCCAACGCCCCCTTTCAAAACTGAACAACTTTTAAAACTGAACAACTTACAAAACTGAACAACTTTTAAACCTGAACAACTTTTAACCTGAACATTTCTTAAAACCGATCCATTTTTAAAGCTGAACTACTTTTAAAACTGAACGTCTTTCAAAACTGAACAATTTTTAAAACTAAACAACTTTCAAAACTAAACAACTTTCAAATATGAACAACTTTTAAAACTGAACAGCTTTCAAAACTGTACATCTTTTAAAACTGAACAGCTTTCAAAAAGGATCAAATTTTAAAACTGAACAACTTTTTTTGGAAAACTTCCAAAATTTTGCCCCGCGGGCGCGACCTTCGGCATCTGTACTGCCACTACCAACTGGGCTACCGCGGTTCTAATCGAGCCTGCGAATTAAGGAAGTATCTCTTGTCCACTAACGCGTGGATGGGCTCCATCTACCAGGATAGTTTTTGCAACTAATTCCCAGCGACTAATTCATTCTTTGCAGATTGAATGTAGTCAAAGCGATGAAAACCCGCGATAAATTGAATACCAACTTTTAAAACACTTCTCGTGTTAGGTATACAATTTTTTGGAAAACTTCCAAAATTTTGCACCGCAGGCAGGATTTGAACCTGCGACCTTCGGCATCTGCACGGCAGCAAAATTTTGGAAGTTTTCCAAAAAATTGTATACCTAACACGAGAAGTGTTTTAAAATTTGGTATTCAATCTGAACAACTTTCTTAAATGAACCTCTGAAAAATGTTCTCCTTGCAAATCTGTACTATTAAAACTGAACAACTTTACTTATTTGCGAAATTGCGACCTGAGCGTAACTTGACTTCCCTCTTAGACTGGTCAGTGGTCACTCACTACGCAAAGGAAAATTTTATGTAAGAAAAAAGTTGTGCTCATTTTTATGGACTTTCTATTTAGTTAGATTTTTTTGATTAGGTATTAGATAGGTAGAATTTTGGTATATTTATTTGGCATATCTTACTTCCGATAATATCGAAGCATTCGTGAGATATGAGTGTGGCCGCGCTGAAAGTATGCACCTAAAACAAGTAGATGTGTTAAGAGACAAAAACCCGACTGCGGTAATTTTAAAGTAGTATTTTGCTGTAAAAATCCGCCATCTTGAATCTTTATTTTTTTTATATAACCAGTGTCACTTGCGTTGCTGAGACGAAACTAACGAAACCTCATATGTTAAAATCCAACTATCCGTTTGGGCTGTAGCCCGTGAAAAAGAATTTTCTTGTCCACATACATACATACATACCTACATACTCTCGAAAAACATAACCCTCCTTCTAAGGCAGCCGGGTAATTATGAATAAGTCAATTAATTGAGAGGTATTTTTTTCTCTTTGCTCTTCTCTTCACTAAATTGAACAATGTAGGTACAATTATTTTACAAAATTCGAATCCGATACGCGACCGTGACCGCGCCCCATAAAACGTGGTGAACCCAACCTGCCCAGCTAAGCGAGAAAAATTACGAAACTGAAAATTGACGCAGCCAACGCAATATCATACCTATGAGGCCGCATGCACGAAATGGCAACGCAGCGCGGGCTACGATCGCGTTGTCCTTGCAAAACCTTTATGATAACGGTTTAGGTACCGTAAAAAATAACGGTACCGTTATAAATGCGGTAGAGAAAAATTTCGCTACCGGTATGTTAGGATATCATTATATTTCGGTATGACGTCATACCTTTAACCGTTTTAACCGGAAATATTTCGGTAATACAATCCCTGCAGATACTAGAAATTTCATATGCGTAGATAAAATAGATTTTGAGTTATAGGTGGGTCGAACTTGGCCCGAAATGGTTCGTGTAATATAACCCACGGCCGGTGTGTCGGTTCTTTGCTCGAACTTGGCGGACACACTGCCGTGTGTCTAGATTATCTTAGACGAAAAACTCTCGCAGCACTATCGTATGCGTTAGAAGAATGCGATTTTCTACCATCGCACAGTGCTATGTATTGATGGATGCGTCTGTCAAATGAATTGACATAATCCGTATTTGTAGGTAATAATGTCGTTGGTATCGTCCTAACGCACGCATTATGCAGCGCAAAAATAACGCACATACAGACGTTACGTGTGAATCTAGCTGTAGTCATAGCATGTCTTAAATTAATAGTTTTGTCTGATTTTTGCAGGTAAGCGTTCGGGTTTCCTTTTTTTACATGGAGTACTAAAAGCAGGTAGGTAAATACATTAGAAAATATCTACTACTGTCTACAATACCTTAGTAATAACATGTTATTCTAATTTTGTTATTAATACTTATCTTATCACCTCACTTTCAAGTGGGGTTCACGCTATTTCAGCGCTGCGTAACTCATGCGTATGCGAATTTCCGCCTCATTTTCGGTTATGTCAAAATAGGTATGGTATGATATAGGTATGGGGTGAAATTTTACTAGTGACTGATAGCGAAAACTCAGAATCGGCTAGTGATAAGGAACAACTTTCCCCAAGGAACATAGGTCGAAATCCGAAAATAAATTTTGAACCTCCCATACAAACTTGCCAATCAGCTGATTTCAGTTACTATGGGAGGTCCAAAATTTCTTTTCGTATTTCGACCTATGTTCCTCGGGGAAAGTTGTTCCTTATCACCAGCCGATTCTGAGTTTTCGCTATCGGTCACTAGTAAAATTTCACCCTATATATCAAGCGGTTAGACAGACAACGCTGCGTCGATGGCTGCGTCTGTCAAACCGTTCTATATAAATTGTATTTGTATGAAAATAAGGCTGTGTGTGTAGGTATATCGCTGAAATAAAAAGTCCAAAAAGGAAAATTCATAATAATTTGTTATATGAATACCTGATGAAAACCTATATGATATTTGGTTCATATTTTTAATGAAGCCTATCGCGATATTATAGTCCGCATGTATAAGCTTACGCGAACAAAAATTACTCGTGAAATATACTGGGTGTTACAAAACATACTTACAATAAAACTGAAAGGAGGTCAAGGTATTCATACAACTGAACAACTTTCCTCATGGAACATTGGACGAGATATGAAAAAAATATTAGGCCTTCCCATACAAAATTAAATCACTTTGTGCGGGAGCTTTATTGGTTACTTTGTAACACGTTGTATGGTCGAGGGTTTAGCCTCAGCCCTCTACATTTCAGCTGGATGCAAAAGCCATCATATAGACACAAAATAGAGAGTTTACAGAAGGATGACTCAACCCTATTTAAAATTTTTACGATTGTCACTTGTTACATAGCCAGGGTTGCTACTGTCAAATTATAAGAATATCAAAACAGTAAACTCTAATACAAAAACATCATATGATTCTAAGCCAATTTTAATCCAAGAAATACGACGTTCGTGGCATGTTCTTAGTTGAGTTCGTCTGAGAGTTTATATACAAATAAGATTCAGTTAATTTCAGCGTCAAACTCGTCAAACCCTCAAACTAGTCGCTATTACTGAGTGAGCCCTCTGTAAAGGCGCCCCGCGTGCCTCTCAAATTTGTGGTCTGGAGGGCAACAAATCAACACATTATGCCCGCCATCAAAATCGTTTCTTTAAAGAAAGAACACTCATAATTCCTTTAACTACTACGTGACATTTGACCTCATAACACATTAGGGAAACTATACAGATAGCTCACTCAGTACTCGCGACGATTTTGACGCTTACTGATGAAAACTGGAAAAAACCGGAATCTCAGGGGAAGTCAAGGTAAGTAAGAAGGTGGTTGACACGAACGTCATTGACAGTAGCAACCCTGGCTTTGTAACAAGTGCCAATCTTGTTCTGACCACAGGTGGATCATCTTCACTTTAAACATCATGGTAAGTCCCGCAGAGCCGCGACGCATTCCCCGGAAGATGGACCGTGTGAGGTATCGTACCTTAACCGCGGAAAATCTTAAGGGAATTGCAATTCCCCGCTATGCTACCACTGCGGAGATTGACACACATAACAACCAAATAACGGGCACGCTGATGAACTGCTTCGAACAAACATGCCCACTTGTGACGCCTAGGCGGGGCACCGCAGTTAGAAATAACTGGTGGAGCCCTGACCTGGAAAAACTACGTCGCAAGTTAAGGAAGCTGTTCAACAGAGCCAAAAATACACGTGCAGAGCTGGACTGGGACAGATACAAAGAAACCCAGTACCAATATAAAAAGCAGATCCGACTCAGGAAAGCCGAATGCTGGTGACGCTTCTGCACCAACATAGAATCCAACAGTCAAGCCACCAGAATTAAGAATATCCTGACTTGCGATCCTGAGCGCAGTATTGGGTCCTTAAAAAAACCTGATGGCACCTATACCAAGTCTGATGAGGAAACAAGTGAGCTCCTCCTCCAGACTCACTTCCCGGGCTGTGTCATTACGGCGGCACAAGACTGGGAGGAGTTGACGGGAAACACAGCATCCCAAACAGACTGGACACGAGCCCAGAGAACTGTCACCTTCGACAAGGTAAAATGGGCAATCAACAGCTTCCTTCCGTTCAAATCGGCAGGACTGGATGGTCTCTTTCCAGGTCTGCTGAAATGGAGCGATGACTGTGTGGTGGAACACCTAGTACACCTGTACAGAGCGTGTTTAGCCTTCGGCTACACTCCCATAAAATGGAGGGAAGTCAAGATCGTATTCATTCCCAAGCCCGGTAAAAGCG
>JANFCV010000635.1:0-28610 GCA_024500475.1 Phthorimaea operculella
CAAATTGATAGCTGACTGTACAATACGTAACTGTATCGCTAGTTTTAATTAGGAAATTGAGAGGTTTCTTCTCACATTTTTCTTTACGTGACTTGGAGTGGAAGATGATTTATATAGATTTAATATATAGATTTGCTGCAATGCTGCTACCTTGAAGAAAGTCGTTTCGTTTCGTTGGCTGATTTATCCCTAAATTTATTATTAAAAATCGATCTCAATTTTTTTCAACTTACGTTGATGACTAGCTTGACTTTTCGGAAGGTGGAAAGGCGTTTCCGCACTCACCACGACGGCTCAGAACCCGCGTTTACGTTTGCGAAGGAACTTGCGCCCAAGAGGCCATGCCTCGATGGCGTCTCCCTGACCATGGCCATCGAGAAGATCAGCTTAAGTATGATGATGACGACTAGCTATCGTGAGACGTACCTGGAAGCACTGCAGCAGTGTGAGCTGCGCGCCCGACAAGCGCAGCAGCCGCTCGAACATGTGCAGCTCAGCCAGCTCCGCGCCCAGGATGCAGGGAGGTGTGTGTGTGTGTGTGTACCTGGAAGCACTGCAGCAGTGTGAGCTGCGCGCCAGACAAGCGCAGCAGCCGCTCGAACATGTGCAGCTCAGCCAGCTCCGCGCCCAGGATGCAGGGAGGTGTGTGTGTGTGTGTACCTGGAAGCACTGCAGCAGTGTGAGCTGCGCGCCAGACAAGCGCAGCAGCCGCTCGAACATGTGCAGCTCAGCCAGCTCCGCGCCCAGGATGCAGGGAGGTGTGTGTGTGTGTACCTGGAAGCACTGCAGCAGTGTGAGCTGCGCGCCAGACAAGCGCAGCAGCCGCTCGAACATGTGCAGCTCAGCCAGCTCCGCGCCCAGGATGCAGGGAGGAGGTGTGTGTGTGTGTGTGTGTGTGTGTGTGTACCTGGAAGCACTGCAGCAGTGTGAGCTGCGCGCCCGACAAGCGCAGCAGCCGCTCGAACATGTGCAGCTCAGCCAGCTCCGCGCCCAGGATGCAGGGAGGTGTGTGTGTGTGTGTGCGTACCTGGAAGCACTGCAGCAGTGTGAGCTGCGCGCCCGACAAGCGCAGCAGCCGCTCGAACATGTGCAGCTCAGCCAGCTCCGCGCCCAGGATGCAGGGAGGTGTGTGTGTGTGTGCGTACCTGGAAGCACTGCAGCAGTGTGAGCTGCGCGCCCGACAAGCGCAGCAGCCGCTCGAACATGTGCAGCTCAGCCAGCTCCGCGCCCAGGATGCAGGGAGGTGTGTGTGTGTGTGTGTGTGTGTACCTGGAAGCACTGCAGCAGTGTGAGCTGCGCGCCCGACAAGCGCAGCAGCCGCTCGAACATGTGCAGCTCAGCCAGCTCCGCGCCCAGGATGCAGGGAGGTGTGTGTGTGTGTGTGTGTGTGTACCTGGAAGCACTGCAGCAGTGTGAGCTGCGCGCCCGACAAGCGCAGCATTCGCTCGAACATGTGCAGCTCAGCCAGCTCCGCGCCCAGGATGCAGGGAGGTGTGTGTGTGTGTGTGTGTGTGTGTGTGTGTGCGTACCTGGAAGCACTGCAGCAGTGTGAGCTGCGCGCCCGACAAGCGCAGCAGCCGCTCGAACATGTGCAGCTCAGCCAGCTCCGCGCCCAGGATGCAGGGAGGTGTGTGTGTGTGTATGTGTGTGTGTGTACCTGGAAGCACTGCAGCAGTGTGAGCTGCGCGCCCGACAAGCGCAGCAGCCGCTCGAACATGTGCAGCTCAGCCAGCTCCGCGCCCAGGATGCAGGGAGGTGTGTGTGTGTGTGTGTACCTGGAAGCACTGCAGCAGTGTGAGCTGCGCGCCAGACAAGCGCAGCAGCCGCTCGAACATGTGCAGCTCAGCCAGTGTGTGTGTGTGTGTGTGTGTGTGTGTTTACCTGGAAGCACTGCAGCAGGGTGAGCTGCGCGCCAGACAAGCGCAGCAGCCGCTCGAACATGTGCAGCTCAGCCAGTGTGTGTGTGTGTGTGTGTGTGTGTGTACCTGGAAGCACTGCAGCAGGGTGAGCTGCGCGCCAGACAAGCGCAGCAGCCGCTCGAACATGTGCAGCTCAGCCAGTGTGTGTGTGTGTGTGTGTGTGTGTGTGTTTACCTGGAAGCACTGCAGCAGGGTGAGCTGCGCGCCAGACAAGCGCAGCAGCCGCTCGAACATGTGCAGCTCAGCCAGCTCCGCCCCGAGGATGCAGGGAGGTGTGTGTGTGTGTGTGTGTGTGTGTGTGTGTGCATACTTGGAAGCACTGCAGCAGTGTGAGCTGCGCGCCCGACAAGCGCAGCAGCCGCTCGAACATGTGCAGCTCAGCCAGCTCCGCGCCGAGGATGCAGGGAGGTGTGTGTGTGTGTGTGTACCTGGAAGCACTGCAGCAGTGTGAGCTGCGCGCCCGACAAGCGCAGCAGCCGCTCGAACATGTGCAGCTCAGCCAGTGTGTGTGTGTGTGTGTGTTTACCTAGAAGCACTGCAGCAGTGTGAGCTGCGCGCCAGACAAGCGCAGCAGCCGCTCGAACATGTGCAGCTCAGCCAGCTCCGCCCCGAGGATGCAGGGAGGTGTGTGTGTGTGTGTGTACCTGGAAGCACTGCAGCAGTGTGAGCTGCGCGCCCGACAAGCGCAGCAGCCGCTCGAACATGTGCAGCTCAGCCAGCTCCGCGCCCAGGATGCAGGGAGGTGTGTGTGTGTGTGTGTGTGTGTGTGTGCATACCTGGAAGCACTGCAGCAGTGTGAGCTGCGCGCCCGACAAGCGCAGCAGCCGCTCGAACATGTGCAGCTCAGCCAGCTCCGCGCCCAGGATGCAGGGAGGTGTGTGTGTGTGTGTGTGTGTGTGTGTGTGTGTGTGTGTGTGTGTGCATACCTGGAAGCACTGCAGCAGGGTGAGCTGCGCGCCAGACAAGCGCAGCAGCCGCTCGAACATGTGCAGCTCAGCCAGTGTGTGTGTGTGTGTGTGTGTGTGTTTACCTGGAAGCACTGCAGCAGGGTGAGCTGCGCGCCAGACAAGCGCAGCAGCCGCTCGAATCCCAGGATGCAGGGAGGTGTGTGTGTGTGTGTGTACCTGGAAGCACTGCAGCAGTGTGAGCTGCGCGCCAGACAAGCGCAGCAGCCGCTCGAACATGTGCAGCTCAGCCAGCTCCGCGCCCAGGATGCAGGGAGGTGTGTGTGTGTGTGTGTACCTGGAAGCACTGCAGCAGTGTGAGCTGCGCGCCCGACAAGCGCAGCAGCCGCTCGAACATGTGCAGCTCAGCCAGCTCCGCGCCCAGGATGCAGGGAGGTGTGTGTGTGTGTGTACCTGGAAGCACTGCAGCAGTGTGAGCTGCGCGCCCGACAAGCGCAGCAGCCGCTCGAACATGTGCAGCTCAGCCAGCTCCGCCCCGAGGATGCAGGGAGGTGTGTGTGTGTGTGTGTGTACCTGGAAGCACTGCAGCAGTGTGAGCTGCGCGCCCGACAAGCGCAGCAGCCGCTCGAACATGTGCAGCTCAGCCAGCTCCGCGCCCAGGATGCAGGGAGGTGTGTGTGTGTGTGTGTGTACCTGGAAGCACTGCAGCAGGGTGAGCTGCGCGCCCGACAAGCGCAGCAGCCGCTCGAACATGTGCAGCTCAGCCAGCTCCGCGCCCAGGATGCAGGGAGGTGTGTGTGTGTGTGTACCTGGAAGCACTGCAGCAGGGTGAGCTGCGCGCCCGACAAGCGCAGCAGCCGCTCGAACATGTGCAGCTCAGCCAGCTCCGCGCCCAGGATGCAGGGAGGTGTGTGTGTGTGTGTGTGTACCTGGAAGCACTGCAGCAGGGTGAGCTGCGCGCCCGACAAGCGCAGCAGCCGCTCGAACATGTGCAGCTCAGCCAGCTCCGCGCCCAGGATGCACAGACGCTTCTCCTGCAGCATCTGCCAACAAACAAACACACCGTGTTACTATATCATACAGACAGGTGAAGACATATTGATGATGATCTCTCCGACCGATTTCGGCCATGGTGACCACTTCCACTCTTAATCGAGTCGAAGACAGATACAGATCGTACGAATATTGTCGTCTATTTAGCTTAGCAGTCTCTAGTCTAGTGAGCAGATAATTTTGCATTGAAAATCATCGTTTCACAGGATTTATCGCAGGCAGTGCAAGTCAACTCGCAATCCGGGTTATATTGCAACCCTGAACTGCATTGTGCATTGGCCTAATTAATGCTGCACACCCAAAGGAAACAATGAGTCGTGGATTGAGGTAGGTCAAGTCTGACAAGTCAAGAGTACTGAGTATGACGAATGTGTATTGTTTAAATACTTCCAATGCCCTCTGGATATGCGCGACGTTTGACTTGTTTTTGAAATATTTAATAAGAACATGACCGTTTTAACAATCAGTATGTTATTGCGAGGTCTCAAAGTTGGCCTAGACGGGGCACCGCGAATGTCATTTTTCGCGATTTGCTTTTGCGGACATGAAAAACTGAAAAGCACGCACTACACAGCAAGTGCATAATCTATTTCGATCTCACTTGGGAACAGATAAATGTCTCAGTGCGAAGTACTTAGTTCTAACCATTTAAATACCGATTAGCATTTCTTAGGTGGCTATAACCTGCAAGTAACAAGGCTATAAAACGCCAGTAAAATTAACTGCCCAACGCCCCTCCGTACCAAAGCCTGGCCACGAAAGGAGTGCCACAGCAGAAAAATTTACTTACACCAGATGAGTCTAATTCAAATCAATCAATATATAGTAAAGAGGTCGCTTTTGGTGTTTATCTGTCTGTCGTGAAATTTGCTAACTCTTTCTAAACCACGCACTGGATTTTGATGTAGAGTGATTCAAGAGGAAGATTTATATGAATTACAAATACCGGGAAAATGCCGTTTTCTTGCGGGAAAATGAGTTGCATTGCAGCGAGTGAAACAGCTATAAACGGGCGTTAACGCACCCGTGGCGCAGACACCAGGTAATCACAATCATTTATCAGCTAATTAGACAAGTTATTACTTACAATGTATTAGCACTAGATTACCACAATTTTATTAGCACTACAACACAAGGGACAATTAGTTAAACTTTGTTATACCTAATGAATGACGATAACTATCCAACCGGAATAAATTACAACGGTTGCTTGTTTCATTATTATACCCGTGGGTGGCGTAAAAAGACTTAGGGATATTCATCCAGGGAATGAGCAGCAGCGTTCCCTGTAAATGCAACATCTTGCAATGTGCTCACCAATCCGCCTGTCAAGCGTATATTGAGCAGGGCAATACTCCCACGATAGGGTAAGGCCCTTGTCCAGCAGTGGGCTGTTCTGGCTGTTATGGTTGGTCATGGTTATCGACGGCCAGCTCATTAAAACAAGACACTCACATTATATATATTGTGTGCTATTGTGTGCGATACAAAATCGTTTGCATCTTTACAAAGTTTGAATAACTAATTAATTATTCTGGTGATTGATATCTAACGATAACGCAACTTTGTATTGAAAAATTGAAATAATACTTGATGCAATGCAATATGTAGCTGATTGGACCTGCTTGATTGGTAAAGTGTGGTAGAGACAGTTGAATACTATTGTATCTGATTACGACCAATCAACTATGATGATGCGATGCGACATAACGACACCATTGATGGTGGTTATTAAGCAAATATTTGGAACTAACTTAGGTAAATTAGGCAACCGTTGCCATTGACACAGAGCCATTGATTCAATTTCAATACAATATTTGTAAGTTTCAGCAGCAAACATTAATCAATACTTCAAATTAGAGGTTTCTGGAAAACTACAATTATCTAATTTAAATAATTAAAACTTTGCGGCTGGTTATATGCATAAGTTTTAATTTTAAGACGCGTGCCGCTCATGTTTGTTAATTATCTATTCTATCATTGTTGTCGATGCTACGAGCTGCTTTACTTTTACATCGGTTGTCGAACTTTTGTTTTGCGGTTAAAAGAGGCCGGTACACAATAGAATAGTATTTGCATTTATCGCGTGATCCGCGCCGCGGTCTGCTTTGCTAAGCCGATCGGCAAATATTGACACTTCACAGCATGTGAGAAGGTAGCAAATATTTGGTTCAGAATTACCCATTTTAAAGATTACTACTATAATATAAAGCGCTGGACATCTGAACTTGAGATTTTGAAGCTACCACATTGTGTTCCATATTCTTGGTTTGTTCTTATCTGGCGGGTGTATGGACGCGCTCGGGCAAGGGCCTTCGCCTGGTGCCAGCTGCCAATCAATAGTGCAATCACAAGACAATTTATGAGCACACAGATTAATTCGTTCGGTACATACGTCATATCGTAATGTGCCTGATAACAAGAGTATCGAGCAAGAATGCACCCGTTGCGATGCGATGGATGCGCGATGGGTGTTGGTGCTATGAATGTGCTACAGAGTGGCTACGAATAAAGGGTGGATTCGATGGGCTGTGCCCGGGGCGCTCGTTCTTTCAGTCTAATGTATTTGGTAATTAGGGCATATCCTCAAAGGGCAAGTGAGCAAATCTCAAATGAGCAGATTTAGTAATTAGGGCATATCCTCAAAGGGCAAGTGAGCAAATCTCAAATGAGCAGAATTTAGAACGCTCGCAATGTCCGATATGATTTTAAGTTAAAGGATAATATAAAGTTCCAAATATCTAACAACAGAATCATTTGACGACTCGG
Source organism: Phthorimaea operculella (assembly GCA_024500475.1). NCBI lineage: Eukaryota > Metazoa > Arthropoda > Insecta > Lepidoptera > Gelechiidae > Phthorimaea > Phthorimaea operculella. The sequence goes on from JANFCV010000635.1 coordinate 6,647, forward strand.
TGTTCATAGTCAAAGAAAACGACGAAGAAAACAAACATTAAAATAAATAGGCCAGTTAAATAGGTAAATAATTACCATAACATTGTGTGTCGAATTTAACGACACATTTACAGGTTGTAACAGCCAACCAATTACTAGTAAACGCCACTAACAACTTTATCTCGTGCTGTTTACAAGCGGAAATTAAATACATTGTATTTGTAGGCAGAGACGGCTGTAAACTCAGCACTACACTAGTTTGTAAGTCAACGTTCGCATTCGCAACTATGTGCAACAAACATGTGCGTTTGCAACAATGCATTTAGGGTACAAAGTATAGGGTAAGTTTAGGCGATGACTTGCAAGTATAGTAAACTTTTCTGTATACTTACATCAACAACCATAAACTCTGCAGGACATCATGAGGCTACCCCTATTGAATGTATTTGCTTAGTATGCTTGACGGATTTGCTTATTAAGCCTGACATATCCTATGTAGACAAGCTCTACCCCAATGACTTTCTTGCGGAATTAATACCTTACCATATAATGGGACACCGACCGATTTTAAAACTGATCTGTCGAATTTGTCGAAACTTTCCCAAAACCAATTAGCGAACTCAAAGATCTCTATTTTGTCTACAATAATCTCTAACAGAGTTGCAAAAGTGCAACTTATTATTAAAAGGATGTGAATCGTCATATTATAATCTGCGACAATGTGTACAAACTTATAAAAGCACACTTTGTCAGCACTGTCTGGAACTAACAACAGTATAGGACTGAAAGCACATTTTGTATAGGCTGTAAACGATGATATTGTAGGGCTATGTGGTCAGCAACATAATGCAACATTTCATTCGTTCACGCGTTCAGCTCACAATTCCGACAAGTGAACTATGAATGGTGTAGAGAACATATCTCGTGCGTGGCTGAACTGACGCAATTCTACACATTGTATAAACATTTGTGTTCTTATCTAAACACATGTTTACGATTTTACAATCAAGTAAGTATTCATTTGGGAACATCACAAGAATAATTTTGTATCGCAACAAAGTTTCGCTCAAACTTCAAATGTTCCCAAATGAATATGAAGTCTATTTTACAGGTTAAAACTTCGAGATAATATCTCATTCCCTTGTTAATATAACTAATACCTAGATGCCACTATTGCATGAAACTGAGTTAATATAAATAAACACGCTGTGATATAGGTACAATAACTTAATTGCACTTTTAGAACGCACTCAAACAACAAACTTGGGTTTACAGAATAACCCACCCTAAAGTTACTTTTTCACAAAGTAGAAGAATACAAAGTGTAAGTTTGTTATGAAGAGACGGCATTTATGATCCTAAATCCTAACCAACTATGTAACAAATTTGCAGGCTGTTTGAGGGAAGAGTCACTACAGTCAATGAACCTATTGAGTAATTATGTAATTTTTATAGGCAACTAGTTTATGAATCATCTGTTATCGTGCTCTAACACCCCCCGCTCCTTGCACCGTAGAGAACCTTATAGCGGTAAACGAACGGGCTGTTGATGTGCTTCTTCTTCTAGTCGTGCCAATGGCAAAGGTAGAATTTTTTATTTTGTCATCATCAAGATCATCCGGGTGCATATGAAAGGAGAGATGGGGCTAGACAATAAGGGCGACATAGACTGTACGGCGCCACACTCACGTCGTTCTCAGAAAAGCCTCATCTCTCTCTGAGTTCGTTGCACCTGCGAGCACCTGACCTGAGTCTGTTCATCGCCTTCCAGATGTAACAGAGGAGGTCGTGTCCTGGAGGCAGCTTTTCAGCAGCGAGGTTACGTGGGTTGCAAACCACTGGAAATCGATCATAACAGTTAAACCGTTGACACGAAAAGACGAACTATATAATATTCAGCATGACAGTTGTTTACTCTGTACCGGAAATGAGAAGTGGAACACGTTATGATTATGTCAGCTCTAGCAGTTGTATGTCAAAGGTCAAAGGCATACCGAGCAGTCGGACCACCTACTGTCACGTTTAGTCTAAGCGGGTACGGTCAAATATCACCCGAAAGCTGTTTTGCCGGCACAGTTGATGCCGCTTTGCTCAGTGATACTAGGGACCATTATGAATGATTCCATCCGAGGAAATGAAAAATCCATCCACTGGATTTCAAGATGGCGGACCTTCGTTTTTTTGTATGGCACTAAAAAAATAATTCTTCTGGAGCCCATAGTGTGGGGTATCAAATGAAAGGGCTTGACGAGACGATTTTAAAAATATATCGTTTTAATACATTTCAGTTTCCCTCTTAGAAAAAATCAAGTTACATTTTTAAAAGCAGTCAAAACATGCCAAGTTTAAGGTCCAGTAGGTACAAAATGACTGACATATAGTTTCTTAAAAGTATGCCAAATGATCCACCATATCCTGAACTCTAACGTGACGAAAGGAATTTCGAAAATAATAAGATTTAATGAATTTTTTGCAATGGAAAATAGATCATTGGGAACTGCAGTAGGTCAGTAAGAACTGCTTGTGCGCGTCCATAAATGTTTAAGATGCAATTCTTCTCATGATTGCTTTTAGACTTAAAGCATGTGCCGGATCATTTTGAATTTGCAGGCACGGTTGTGCCCCCGCCAAGTCGAGTAAAAAGCGGATTTGCCATAGGCCTGCTGTAAGAAAAATTCTTGTTAGAAATAAGTATTGCGTGCTGTGTCGTTGTTATTTTTGTATTTGTCCTATATTTGTTTTTGTGTACAATACAATTAAATTAAATATAAATGTTTCTCTCGAAACAGTTCAGGCCAATTTCGAACACCCGAACAGCGATATTTTGGATAACATTTGAAACCAGTGTTTTAAAAACAGACATAAAATAAACATTGAATATTTAAAGAAAAATCATTGAATTCCATTGAATCTGTTACTAATTCGACCGACCATAAAACTTCTAATCTAAAGCACTTTTAGATCAAAATCTTTATGTAAAGATATGAGATACCACTACAACACAACTCAAAAAAAGCAAGTCTCACCACTACTCATCTCAACACTACATCTACATCTACCGCAAAAAAATGAGAGTTTTTGTACATAAAATATTGACTTTATTGATTACTGACCAATAGGCGATATTTAAGAGCCCATACTAAAAGACACAGCATCAAAGAAAAATAACCTTATATCTCAAATATGGCGTATTTGAGCGACCGTATTTAAATAATTGCAAAAACAAAATAATCATATACTTACTACTTGCAAGATATATTTTGTTAAAGACAGCCAAGTTCGCCACTCCAGAAAAGCTGTGCAATACACGACTTCGTCGGTACGAAATAACCGTAGCATCATTGTATTTCATATTTATACACTAAACACTAACAAGATTCTACAATTAAAACTGCAACGAATGCTGTTTCGTTGTAGATTTAAAATGGTAATCCTGTGTATTTACATAGAATCACATAGTTCATTGTTTGTTTTTTTATTCTTAAACTTAACACTTAAGTATTTTACTCCATTTAGAAATCTGCTAAATGAAATATTTCAATTTTTATCCAACATAATCGTTTATAGGCTTATTAAGATAAGATAAGATAAGGAGATATCGTTAAAGGGGTCTCATCTTTGGCCGAAACTGCTTTAAGAGAAATATGGTACGGCAAAGCCGCTTTTTACTGGACTTGGCGGGGGCACAACCGTGCCCGCACATTCTAAATGATCCGGCACATCATAATCTAGCTTATAGTGTAAAAGCAATCATGAGAAGAATTGCATTTTAAACATTTATGGAGGCGCACAAGCAGTTCTTACTGACCTACTGCAGTTCCCAATGATCTACTTTCCATTGCAAAATATACATTAAATCTTATTATTTTCGAAATTGCTTTCGTCACGTTAGAGTTCAGGATATGGTGGATCATTTGGCATACTTTTAAGAAACTATATGTCAGCCATTTTGTACCTACTGGACAACAAACTTGGCATGTTTTGACTACTTTTAAAAATTGAATTTGTTTTTTTTCTAAGATGGCAACTGAAATGTAATAAAACGATATTTTTGAAATTGTCTCGTCAAGCCCTTTCATTTGATACCCCACACGATGGGCTCCAGAAGAATTATTTTTTTAGTGCCATACAAAAAAACGAAGGTCCGCCATCTTGAAATCCAGAGGACGGATTTTTCATTTCCTCGGATGGAATCATTCACAATGGTCCCTAGTATCACTGAGCAAAGCGGCATCAACTGTGCCGGCAAAACAGTATTTTTTTGCTAAGGACCATGACTAGTTGCAGGTTTGCGAGCTGATGCAAAACAAAACAATTTGTGTAACTAACAACTAAGCACTTTATGTACTTAAGTAGTCGCATTCACTAATAGCACTGGCTGACTTGTTTAAATGTCTTGACATAGCGAGAATAGTTGTGTCTAAAGGGACATTCATCTTAGTTGATGAATTATTCATATTGTCCGCACCACTCCAGTTTAACCATGGACTGAATACCTCGCTTTTATCAACAGAATACGCGGGAAAATATCTACTTAAGTTTCCAACAATATAAGCATGCCTGTTTAGAAAACTCGTAAACAAGGTGTTGGCTGATGAGCGAACGCATCTGTTTATTGCAGAGCTACTTTCCTGTCATTGTGTTGAATGAAATTTGAACAATTCATCAAAGTTTCTCAGAGCCTTTTAGTTATTTTTCTCCTAATACCACATCGTGTCGTCCGCTTACCTGCGCCGGCGCAGCTGTAATCACATTGTAACATTGTGTTTTGTATCCATTAAACACAAATGTACAGTAACAGTTGATTTTGTAATCCAATTGGCTATAGCTACATATGTGTGGAGAATTTACCGACTACGCAGTAAGGAAAATAATAAATAACATTGGTATGATAATAGTACAACTAAAATTTAACCTGTTTGGCTTTTGAAAGTAGTTATCAATGTTATTTTGAATCATTGTAACAAGTTTCAATCTTTGAGATAAAAAGTAAATGATCTGATCATACGACAACAAAATATACACAGCATACAAAGTATGGTAAATAACTCGTTCGCCACAATGTGGTGCTGGTGCGTAGCAATCGACGCATTTTGGCATTCATTGCGAATGGCGAACGTCAGCGACGCCGACAGAAATAAATCTAAATAAGGACTCGATAAGTACGTACAATAACATTCACAAGGCCCTATTGTGATTTGTGATCAATCCTGCAACATCAGGTACCTGCAGCTGCAGTAGAGTAGAATGTAAACCTGTGACGTGGAGAATGTCCACAGTTGACAGACATTGTGTTGTGTGGTTATGTCCTTTTGTGCACATTTCTTTACCACCTGGATAGTTTCAAAACAAGTTTAGCATAACATTGAACAAACGTAAGAAAATATTTCTTTCTTCCCAGTATTTTTTCTGAGCAGGGTTGAATGAAACTTGCGTTGATTTACCTAGGAGTCGACGCGAGTGGTTTAATCTGACTGGCTGACCTTGCAGTTTGAAGTGTGCCTTTATTCAGCTCGACATGAGCTGGTTAGGTTAGTATGCACGACCTGGTGCTCGCATGCTGTGAACTCTATCAGCTACAAACACCATACTACATGAGCGAGTATAGACTTGGCTATGAGACAGTCTCACAGTTTAGCCAAGCTGAGAGTTGGGCGAAGACACAGGTTCACTGTTTTCTTTGTCAGGAAAAAACACCTGTATCATGTACACGAGTGAGTTATTGTGACTTCTGGTACACGTGAACGCTATATGAACAGCTGATCTGTTAACTACGTAAGTAATTGTGGATAACGTTGAGTAAACATCTACATTATCTGTCATCCATCATACATAATACAGTGCCATGGAAAACCATGAGTTGCTAGTAAGCACGTAATACCTTTTGAAAAATATTATCTTGTTTATTGTGCAAGCAAGTCAAAATATACCTCTTTCGCCTTGTTCACTCTTGTGGGTTGCTTTGGTTTTGATTGTTTATTATTACAGTAATGGACGTAACTAGTGCAAAATGTGATGTCGGCCGGCAGCCTTGACAGCAAACCGCAACCGCGAACTGCCGGCACACGGCACCAGCCAGCGGCAGACGGCAGACGGCAGGTTCAACGACCACGCTTCACGCTTCGCAATCTCTGTCTCTACACGGCATACGAGCAAAAACTGATAGCTGACGGCTGATTCATCACAGGCAGAAAAAACCGGAGCACTTTTTACAAGTAATAGAACTATGTAGCTAAGAAAATAATGTAAGTAACTACCTAGCAGAGGCCCGATATTTTTAGCCATCATAGCTATTTCAGTGACACACAACTATTATTCTATTGCCACCTTATTGCCACTTTTAGCGGCATACGAAACAGCCAAAACAATCTCACTTATATCTGTTAAAATACTGTCTGTTGCCTATCAAGTTTCTTATTTCGAGAAACTCGTTCTAGTTATTCACTGATATAAGTATTACATTTGTTACGAGCGTGCACTTTCATTATAATTACAGCACATTCGGATATAAAAAGAACGCAGCTTCCTTTCGACATCAGCGAGGGCATGAAAATACACATCTCATTCTTCAGCGTGTGAGGTTCCGTATGTTTCACGCAGTAGCAAGATTGAATGAAGAATTTTTGAGAGAATCTAAAGGCTTAGAAGAAAATAAAGAACCATGCCGAAAGAAAAGATGTACCATGATGATAATGAAGTCCTCCTATCCCTAATCAGGGACATAGGGCTCCAAGAAGAGACTTATTCCAGTGCTGCCGATCTTGTACCAAGGTCAATCAAATCCAAAGGAGTCCCTATAAGCCCTACACTACAAGGAAGTCGCTAACAAACAGTTTATTTTCCTGTTCAGTGGTCGGCGGCGAGGTGTCATGCGCAGGCGCAGGCATTGTCAACAGATTACAATGTGTATTATGTTCTTACTGTACAATCATAAGATTGATGTCTCGATAACTGTCGTCGTCACCGTCACCTCATTCACTCCACTAATAAAACGGAATCTTCTCGTTAGATGATTCTGTTCGGTTATTTCCATGTATTAATTACGAATATTGTTTGACTCCCTCTTGTGCTTGAGTGTACGTTAATATGTCGTCTTATTGATGCCAATTAAATGACATATGATAGCTAGGTGGTTTTGCATTACGATTTATCACCCGATAATATTAATTGTCAATTGTCCTCCACCAGTAACAGAAATATCAATAGCAAAGAATATGATACAGTAGGCAATTCGTTAATAATATTAAAACTAAGAATTGATTTGATTAACAATTTCCAGTTTAGTTTTCTATGGAAACTAGACGACTAGGGCACAAATTATTTACTTCTTCTTTTTACTTTTCGATTGGGACACCTAGTGGTCCAACGACCCGATGAACTCTTGTGTCAGAGATTAGTACTGGCTAAGGCGAGACACTTTGAGGTCAGATAATACAACATAGAACCCAATGAACCTGTACTGCACGTGTCGTAAACAATATTCTCTACCTACTGATTGACGAGCAATGAGCGATGATGACTTCCTAGTGTCGTGGTGGTTGCTACGCCAGCGCGGTTCATTTGGCATGCTGACAGTATCGACATGCGACCACCGAATCATTGATCATTCCATTTATATGCGACGTATGTTCAGTTGAGAGGATTCTGACAAGATCACCCCATATTATGTAACTAATCTTTTTATTACTCGATTTGAGCGATTCTTATTCGTGTCTTGTCTGAAGCTTAAAATGCAACTCTACAAATACTAAAATAAACCTCTCAGTTTGTCAATCTTATCATTGTTTAAACGTATAAACAAATGAGTTTATCAAGCCATTACCAAATAATGCTTACCAAGTCATTATTTAATGCATTTGGGCAGTAAATGTTCCTAAGCAGATAAGCTAAACTAATAATAAAGTGAAAGAATCGACATTTCCCGGAATGGATGAAATCTTTCTCTACATAGTAACAAAATAAGCATGCGGCTTGTAAATAATATGGAGGAGACGGCGAGAAATGCGGACATCGCGTCGCGTATGGTAAGTGTATGGAGGTTAACTAGTCGGCTGTTTGTGACAGGTACCTACGGGGAACGCTTCACTGCTCCTGACGACCGACTATTTATGCATTGTCAGTCTGTCACCAACACACGCTGCAGAGACGGACTCAGGTGCAATAAGCAAGCACACAGCCTGTAGATATGGACGAGACGGCGAGAAATGCGGACATCGTAAGTGTATGGAGGTTAACTAGTCGGCTGTTTGTGACAGGTACCTGTGACAGGTAACTGGGAACGCTTCATTGCTCCAGACGACCGAGTCTGCACTGTCACCAACACACGCTGCAGGGACGAACTTAGGCTCAAAACAACTGACAAGACGACAAGACTGGACCAGCCGCCCGTTGCAGGTCTTACTAGCTACGCTAGTCAGCAAAACAACTCAATTTTAGCAACGCAATTGGTTTTAAAGGAAAATCAAAACAAATAAAAGCGGGAATGACTCTTGTTTCGCTAAGCTCCTCGGCCCGTCCCTGCGCACTGTTTTGCACTATGTGCAGCAAGTGTGCAAGCAGGGGACCGGGTGACCGCGATGCAGCCCCATCACACGGTTGTGCCTGAGCACCGAGGCAATGCCTACATATCTGGCACATCTAAAAACATGACTTGCTAATACGTCTTACATAAATAAAATCTCTCGTAAGCGCACGAATACGACTGAGTAGAGTAACGAAAAAAACTAAACACGATGAGCGCACCAAAATTTTCTGATGCGCTGATATTGAGTCTTCCCTTTTTCGACCTTCTGTTATCCTGAGTCTCGCTGCCTTTCATATAGGTACGATACCACGAAGTAGTTCCCTACGCTAGAAAGTAGCATTTACCTAACAAATCGAGTAAAAAGCAGTTCTTTCCAACAAAGTCGGTGAAACCGCCTGGCAGGGGAAAAATCTGGGGTGCAGCACAGTTTTCTAGCCGCCTTATAGAGCCGCGCTGTCGAAGGAAAAATCTGCTCCAGATAGTTTTCCAGCTAACGAGTGATTAGGGCGCTCTCGTGTCTCGTTAAGAAAGCGTCGGGTGTGATTTTTTTATGACTAGAAACTTGATGAAAATGTCATCGTTCTAATAAACTTCTTTGATGGCTAGACAGCTTCATGCCTATCTGCTACCTATAGGGGAAAGTCATGTTTGAGACAGAATCGAAATTAATTGCGCAAAAAAGAAAGAAAGCTCATGCTAGTTATACTAGGTACATTACATTGATGGAACCAACCAATTATGTATCTGACTTAGATACGCTAGTTTGGTAAACATTGTAATAGATAATGTACGCAAATGCAGCCAGTTTCTCAAGTGTAGTGTTATTGTGCATGCATTACATGCACATGTAGCTAACGTAAAATTGGAGCGGGCAAGTTATCGGCTTATCGCAGTCAGCAGTGCACCGATAAAACCAACGGCCCGTGACTGCGATCAACAAACGTTTCACACAACGTTTAGAATACACTGCTGGCATACAATGTGTATCATGTTTATAAACTGTGCAGGGTCAAGCTATGTATTGTGAAATAGAATATACGAATCAAATACAATAAGCAAATGTATTTAGGTTGTGTTTCGTTTCGAGTTCCTATTTCGAAATTGGGTTGTGGACAGTCATAATACCGGACCTCAATACTTCAATAGTCTAAATATCGCTGCGATGAGTTCGTCTATGTGATTGTTTGTGCGACCTCCAGATTAACTGGGTGATGTCAACAAGTCTGCCGATTTGTTTATTGTTGTTAAACATAGGTTATGATAACCTTTTCGACCCGATTGACACAATGCAGGTAGAAATAGCACAAAGTAAGAATTGGCTAGCGCAAGAAATAGTCCAAAATTATGTAAACATTGATCGGAGGAACATGTATTATGAATGTATAAAAATACACACCCAGCAAAAAAAATAAGTGACAATTTTTTTGCATAATATTTTAGTTTAGGTCTTTAGAAACGAGAGCTTGCTTCGAGGAATAATCATGAAACTTTACACTTCGTAAGTACTTATTCCTGATTCCGAAAAATGCTTCCACCTATTTCAAACAAAAATTTGAGCCAAACCAAACAAATATCACAATATTATTAAAGAATATTTAAAGCAATACCTAAGTAGCATGAAAAATAACTGTTGTGGTCGTACAAGTAGGTACAAATATTGTTGGCAACGATAATGTTTGATTTGTGCGTACAAGGTGGTTCGTACATGTACATAAGTTATTATAGCATTTCACGGACCTTGCTGTTCCATTTGTTTAGCTGTGCTGTGTGTGGCGGTGGCCAAGTCGTAAAATAACTACTTTTCTTATCAATATGTTTTATAAGGAAGTATGATTTAAAAAAAGTTTTGTACGTCTAGCTAACAAGTTAGCAATGCTTTGGAACGTAGCAAATTGTTAAACAAGTGATACTCATATCATCCAGCAAATAATTGAAAAACCACACCATTAAATTAGAAGGTAAGACTGATAAAACCAGTGTGAAGTAAAATTTAAAAAATGCAAGCTACTACCACACAAAATAAAAAAAAACTTGGCATCACCGAAACCGTCAGTACCTTGTTCTTTATGAGTCGTCGGCGTCATAATTTTATTGGCAGAGTATTTCTGTCGAGGGTTATTACCTGAAAACAAATACAGATGGGTTATGCCATTGTGATTTCTAGCTGCTACGTTATGGAATGAACTTACTAACAAATTAGATATTTGCAGAGAAACAAAATCCGTAGCTGGAATAAACGTCTCTCTCGTTCGATAGATCATCCGAAATAGAAGTTTATAAGGGTTAACATGCAGTCTTGATAAAAAATAAAATGAAGGCCATGTATGTGTTTTTACCCGACTGCCTCAGAAGTAGGGTTATGTTTTTCGAGAGTATGTATGTATGTGGACAAGAAAATTCTTTTTTACGGGCCACAGCCCAATCGGATGGTTGGATTTTGACATATGAGGTGCCGTTAGATTCGTCTCAGCGCGCGAGTGACACTGGCTATATTAAAAAACTATAGATTCAAGATAGCGGATTTTTACAGCAAAATACTACTTTAAAATTACCGCAGTCGGGTTTTTGTTTTTTAACACATCTACTTGTTAGTGTCGTGTTGTGATGGGTGTGTGTGACGAAGGAGACCCCATTATGCAACTATGGCGATGCAATAGAAAGTGCATGCAGCACACGAGCGAGTCCTTGCGGTGGCGGCGGCGACCCACCTTGGACTCGATTAGGCGACTAGGCTAGGCTAGCTACCGAGTTCGTAAACAAGCTACATAGGCTCTACACTTTGTACCTATATTGTTGGGTCTACAACATGAATTTCCTATACAGTGAAATCCGTAGCAAATTAGCAACTATAGAAATTAACATTAAAGAATCGGTCATGATCATTAATTAAGAATACTGAATCGTGACATGAAGTTTGTGGCAGAGAATGAGAAGCCAGTGAAGAGAATTATAGATAAATAATATTATGGATCGATATAGCAGAACGAAGAAAGTAGGTATGGTATGGAATGGAGGGACTGCATTAAAGAGGATATAAAGGGATAAGGAGTGAATGAAGACGTGGCGCCTGTGGAGATCACTGCATGAAGCAAATACATTGCGCCGACCCCAATGCATTAGGATAAAGGCGAGAAATTGGTAATGATGACGATGTTCAGAAGAGAAACTTTGAAAGTCAAACCATCAATAAGAAATCATATTAAGAGAAGAAAAGTTTTGTTTGTAATGAAATGAGGTGAGGGTCAAAGCGAAAACTAATGTGACAAACGGTGAAGTTTGCGTTTGTTGGTATAGTATACGTAACCGAGCGAAAGTGAAACCGCGACCGTCGTCCCTGCGCCCGCGCACACGCTGCAGCCGCCGCCATCGCATAACGTGGCTTTAAGGCGATGGAAAACATACACTGCCTAGCAACTAGCAACACACTCATCATGATGATCTCTCTATGGACGATTAGACCATAGCGACCACTTCTACTTCTAAAAGTCCCGTAGATAGGTGGCTATTGTAGCAGATTTTGGCCTCAAGAAGAAGGTACAGCTTCACATTAAAAAGATGAAACTAGACATAACTAACGAAATGTGGTAGAAGGATGAATGTGGCACTGGTTGCACAGGTTGCACGCGTTTTCTTCTCCTTCTATCGATTCTTTCGAGCTGCTCCTAGTATTTTAACTGATAGAACTGTTAAGTAGATAGAAAATACTTATAAGATGTATGCTAAAGAAGATCAACACTAGATAACATACTTTGCTCTATCTTGGAAAACAAGTTCGATAGTATCAAATAGTAAGTTAGATAGTGAGCCCAGCTGGCCCTTAAATGTAGTGGGTCGGTGAGCGAGTGGTGAAATTCACCTTGAAAGCGAAAGGGCCGTCACGTGCTCACGAGGCTTGCCATAGTTACACTCGCCATAGTCAATAGGCATATATGTACCTATAAAAGTTATAAGATTCGATATTAACTGGAAAACATGTTTTATAAAAAATAAGCTCGCCCTTGTACCTAATTTTAAGTTTTCACCTGCACCTACTTGCAGCAGGCGGTTGAAAAACTCTGACATTAGGGTTCATCGGGTCGTTTGACGACTTGGTGTCCCACTCGAAGAAGAAGTTTTCACCAATTGTTATTATTTTAACAACAAATAATTCACATATTATACGTTAGATTTCACCTAAATAATTGTTGTAGCACCACGATTAATGTTTGATCCCTAGAACACCGGCAAAGGAGCTAGGTAGAGCATAATGGAGAAACTCATATTCGTTTTTCAAGAATTCTGCATTGAGAAGTATCACAAAGAAGGTAAACAAGAACAAATTACCGATAACATCGATAATGTTGATTGAGTACCTAGATTTAATCGATTTTGCATTGATAGCGCTGTTGATCTACTTGTTTACAACTGTGTCATGAAATCATCCAGACAATGTTCGTGTTTATCGCTAGCAATGCACATAGTTGCATAAACAATTAATGCATATTTGCTCAATCGAATAAACAGAAACAGAAAATCAGCTCTTGGTGGAACGGAGAAAAACAATGAATGTTTGCAGATTTGATGTGTAGCGTAGCGAGATAAGGTGGCAGGACAAGTGACCAAACAACACTAGGAAAATATAAATAAGAAATCAGCTGAGTAAATAAATAAAGAAAGAATTTTATGAGAGTTTGTGATGGCTTGTGTCTTGATTCAGATCAAATAAAGCAATCTGTATGTAATTTGGTTATCTATTCTTCCATTAGACAATTTTCCTTTAAAAGAGGCAGATTATTTATCACAAACAATTAACTAATGAGGTAATTTGCAAGTTTGTTTGCCTACTTAGTTAATGCATTGTTTAAAAATAATTAGTTTGAATTACAATGTAAGTATCATTCTAAAGATAGAAAGAAATAGAGAAATCTAGATAAATTAAGAAACTCTAGGCTAATTACGAGGTGGTAGGAAAAGTAAAATGATACTCTAAACAATTAGCGACCTACCACCTACACATATAGGACACGGTAAAGTCGGAGTAAGAATTAATTTTATTATACTTAAGATATCTTACTCACAAGAAAAGTGCTGCATTAAGATACCAACATTCGTATTCACCAAGCAAGACGACTAGACTAGACCATCGGCTGGCGTTATATCTTCATACCAACAGTGCAGTGGTACTTTGGGGGAGATATTGGGGGCGTGTGCTGTGTGTGCCTGATAGGTAAGCCTGTACCCTGATGCTGAGTAAGATGCAATGCAAGGTACCGCTACATACTCGCCAATTCGTCCACCACGTAAAAACTCATGCCATGACTCACACCCGTAGATATGAGTGAGAGAGCACAATGACCTCTCTTGCAACAAAAACACGGCTCGTATTTACTTAGGATGGGTAAGTGATTTCTTATTTGAGAGCCTTCACTGCACAAAAACAATGAAGTACTATTATATATTCTGTGACAATGATTAAGTGGCTACATGGTTTATTGTTTGTATATGTAGAGCCTAACAAAACTTATCATGTTTTATATTAATCATCACGACTGTGCCGTGTGATGCCGGCTTAGAATAGCATCACACCAGTTCTACCCGTGGGTGTCATAAAAAGCGACTAACGGATAAATCACAAAGTAAGTATTGGCTAGCGTTTTACTTTCGACTTGATGAAACAATCGTAAATAAAGCGATTTAAGTCATTGGTAATGGATAGGTGTGAATAAAATAATGTTTATCTACTTACACGATTACAAATGAAACAATGAAAGGTAAAATTGAAAAGAACCGATTAGCATACACTGCAACAAAGAATGTCTGATTAATCGGTAAGTAGGTAGGTAGGCCTATTAGAAAATAGATATAGTTAAGACGTAGAAATGCCGAGGTGAATACCCTTGCATAAATTAACATGTAGGATAACGCATGTAGGCATAGAATAAGGTTCGTAAGGTTATCATTCATTATTCATGCAAAAAATACTGTTTACAAACAAACATGTTGTCTGATTTATCTTAACATTGTGCAAGAGTATCGTTTAGTTAAAAAGCACGAAAATACGTTTAAATAATATACTACAAAACTATAGTAGCATTGGCATACAGTTACATCTAGCCAGTCCCAGGTGGTCTCATAGTCATCAGGTCAATATATCCGTTGATGAGATCCTGATAAATTGACGAATCACGCGAATGTCACAAAATGTGATGATGTATTGGCGGATGTGCAAATGTTGAGGAAACTCTCCAAATTTCACAAGCACGCTTGAAGTCGGTACCGAAAGACTTTCAATTTTAAATGATACCTAAATGTACATTGTACACTACATATGCTGCTACAGACAGACATACAAGTCTGCCACAAGTACACTTTATTTTGTGACCCCGCTATAAGTACACGAGCAACATACTACGGTGACTCATGCATTCACGACCTAATTGATCAACAAGTGCCCACTGCAGTGGTTATGTTCAACCAGCACTAAACAAACAAAAAAACTTTAGCTGTGGTGAATTTTAGACGACTGTCGGCAATATTGAAAGATCAATACATACAAATAAATTAAATTAAAATCAATACGCGTACCTCTTGAATTTATTGCATACAAAAAAGTTACAGAAAAATACTAAGCAAACAAAAACTACAATCATTGCTTGCTTATCTACGCTTAGAAAACAGACTTCTTCATCTCTATGTTTTCTGAATGAATCATGTAAAAAGGCCCGTTGTGCGTGAAAACATATTTCGTGTGAGGCATGACATGATGGCTATTTCAGGTTTTTGCAGACTTGTCTTTTTTATCTAGATGACTTGCTTGCTCATTTAGGTGTTTTTATTTGTGTGGTAGAAGGTTTGGTGTGAGCTAAATGCATCTAAAAGAAGCAGATCGCCCAGTTTGTTATGCAAGCGGCGACTCAGGCGCAGACTCAAACACCGCGCAGGCGGATCCGATTGACTTTCGTTTGTCAATGTCAACATCCACTCAAAATGGAACTCTATTGGCAGGAGATAAGAGCGGTAGTAGCGGCGGTGGCCGAGCGGTTTGCCTTCACCTAAAATGTTAATGCTAGCGGTACCATTCGTGCTCTAACGGTAAAGGATTTGCTCAAACTACTCGATTCTTGTTATATCAATGAACTTAATATATTGGGTGGAGCCAACGATGCGGATACACGTAACAATCCAAACATTACGGATAATATACCAATATTTACAACAGAACTAAAAGAAGCGTAAACTGTATTAATTAGGTAGTTGGAGTTTCTTCGGACGGAATGGTTGACAACTGATTATAGGTAGACTACAAACAGGTTGGAATAACCTCCAACACCATAGAAACTGTTATACAACCTTGGACCATTGCATCAACCACCGTCAACCTTATAAACTTGAAATATGCTAATAGGCATGAAGGGCAAAAACAAATTTTGAAAGAAGGGCTTGCCCAAACAAATTTTGAAATGTTGACAATGCAATTAAAACATTGCAACATTGTGAAGAGCGCTGAACTGGCGACTTGTAAAAACGTAGCCAAGACCAAGCCCTTATCACGGCCATAGAGGGCCTACATGCTAACGGTCACGTTATTATGAAGGGCCACGTCCTAATTAATTATTGCAAGTATTGCAACATAAAACATAATGCATTATCGAGTTAACTGACCTTCTTCCATATGGAATCCATGTAAAAAAGTAGTGATATTTTATATAAAGTAGACTCTGGTTTACTTGTGGTTAGCTTAACCTAGTGGTCCAGTATGGGACTACTATTGGTGTTAGGTCAGTGAGACATGCGTCTTACCAGGCCTCCATCATATCGAGTCATTTACGGTCTAAATAGCTCCAGTAGGAAGTGCGAAGAAAATACGAATAAGAACAGTAGCAGAAGACGAGAAATCTGACCCTTGCTTAGAGATGAAGACTAGACATTTAGGAATGATGCAATAATTACGAAAGGAAAGGAATGGTCGTTTAGCATTCGTAAAATAGAATTATGTCACATAGGTACACGGAAGTTGCAAGTCGGGATGTGTTATACAGTGAACAAAAAGCTGTTCTAACATGATCACTCTTTGTGTTTAAATTAATTATACAAATTACTGTCTGATTAATTTAATGCTATCTAGACACACGGCAGTGTGTCCGCCAAGTTCGAGCAAAAGAAGCGACACACCGGCCGTGGGTTATATTACACGAACCATTTCGGGCCAAGTTCGACCCACCTATAACTCAAAATCTATTTTATCTACGCATATGAAATTTCCTTACTTACTTATCTAAAATACAAAATTTCATTAATGTACCTATTGTAGGTCTTGAGATATTGACGTCAGAAAATCGCTATTTTTACTATACACTCACTGACTGACTCACTCATCAAAAACCTAGACCACTTCCAATGGTCGTATTGACTTGAAATTTGGCATGGAGGTAGGTCTTTAGGTCAAGGTAAAGGAAAAAATCTGAAAATGGCCAAGTGTGAGTCGGTTTTAAAAATAATGAAGGTGTAAATTCATACCCCTAAGGAACTAAAACAAAAAAATTATCTATATCTTCCAATCGTCGTACCGACCTAAAATTCGTTACGAAAGTTTGTATTTAGTCAAAGTAAAGTATAAATGAGATATTTCCTTACCTAACTTAATCATAAGAAAAAAAGAAAATAAACCTTACAAAATAAATGAAACCCACCCAAAACATAAATGTGAAAGGCTGCCAAGTTCGATAATATTGGAATGCTTCGCCTATAAAAGAAGTGAGATCTAAATAAGTACCAAGTTCCATACACAGACCTCAGTTAAAAATAGTTACAGGAATGCACAGTTGATTTTTCGCAGTTTGGAAATAAGAATCTACTTTCCAAACTGCGGAAAATCAAGTGTGCATTCCTGTAACTATTTTTAACTGAGGTCTGTGTATGGAACTTGGTACTTATTTAGATCTCACTTCTTTTATAGGCGAAGCATTCCAATATTATCGAACTTGGCAGCCTTTCACATTTATGTTTTGGGTGGGATTTAAATATACAACAAGCAACAGACATAAACTAGTCAAACAACTTTTACAATTATCTAGACACCACACCAGTGAGATGTTTCCGTAAGCATAAAAACAGGCGTGGTCCTTACGTGACGATCACACCTACAGCGAGAAAGTGATATGATAACAAACCTGGCATATATATACCAACAGTGATGATAAAATGCTGGTGTAAATGGATCTGAACAACTGTCTACGAGGAAACTTTAGTAAAATGGGTCAGTCATTTCATTATACGAGATTTTCAGCAATTTTGTGTAGATCCTATCCTATGTAGAATACCAAATTCTAAAACACTTCTCGTGTTAGGTATACAATTTTTTTTTATACTATCCTATGTATTTTCAAAATCACACAAAACAGGCGTGGTGCTAACATGCAAATCACACACACGCAAACACACACGGCATTGTGTGAATTATAAGATTTTAATAATGATTAGATAATTCGTTGATGACAAGTTGAATACTAAAATTAATTTTCCTTATAAGCTTTGATAATGATGTCAAGATCTCAACATCACAGAAAGCAGGCGTGGCTCTTACATGATGATCACACCTACTTACATTGATAATGATAATAGATAATAGTGTGATGGTAAATGATGTTAGGAATTATAACGCTAAAAAACTTGTATCTGGGTAGGTATTCTACGGATTTGGAACAATACAAAGCTGAATCAGTATTATTTCACTGCCTCGTCTACAGGGTTGCAGTTGTAGCAAAGTGTCGTTTCCAGACGAAGAATCGGAAGAATTAGTTTGTGTTGACTCCACCAACAAGTGCACTAGAATGGAAGAAGGGTATGTGATGAGCAGCTGCCTGGATGCAGTCGGACTAAAACTGTAGTCTGCAGAAGGAAACGCCGTCTTCAGGGGAGGCCTATGACCGACATTATCTTATTATAGACACTTACTTTCAGGCCAGCAGAATAATGGATAATGTGTCTGAAGACTTTTTCGAAACAACTGAATCACTGAATGTTGAAGACTTTTTAGAGGCTGGAGTGGAGCGGCTGGAGCTTGCGAACTTGTTCGAACAGACTATTTCTGCGAGTTGGACAGCTCAAATTCGAATTGATGACCCGCCTTATGTCTGGCCCGGTTTGTGTCACGCACGCGAGCGCAAAATTTGGGGTGAGCCACGTAAGAGACGACGTAATAACTTTCTTTCCTCGCATTGGGTACACGAGTCCACGAGTGGCTTGTTTGTAGAAACCATCAGTATACGGCGGTACGCGCCGCGCACTTTCGATTCCACTCCTGCGCATCGCAATCGCGACACCTTTCACAAACCGCTGCGGGAAGGATATTCGAGAAAGAAGGCTAACTAATCGGTATGGACGGACAACACAATAAGGAGGCATTAGTCGTTAATGCTAGACCATTGGATCTTACGTTTTCTTTTAGCAATCGCGACCGCAACATCACTAACTGTTCTAGTAGCTATGACAGAATAAGTGCATGTGCAGTAGATTGTAGGAATACTGATTTTTCTGATTATGTAATTTTTACATGATAAATCTGAAGAAGTGTAGAGCGTTTCACGTATGGTTTGAGTGTCTAGATGAGTCTCATAATTGTAATATTTTAGAACAATACAAATACAACATATTCTAATTCTTATATTTTATACTGGCGACCTCGTGCATGAAGTTGATGGTATTGATTGGTCTCAATCAAAGAATGATAAACTATTTTCCAAGTGATTTTATCGCCCGACGGTACAATTATGTTTGGAATTGATTGTGTACGTAGCTCTAGCTAGGTAGGTAAACGCTCTGATAATACAGATATTTTTTCTGGTAGTTAGCTATTATCAAAAGTAAACAAATAAACAAACAAAAGTCATATCACGCGGATGTTTGCCTGCTGCTGTGATATCGGTAGGTACACGACAATGGGTTCCACTGGTCTACAATTACATCGCTTGGTTTGATACGACGCGGAATAGACCACACACTACCTAGGTATCTATACCTACTAGATCATGAACATTCTGGACCGCGGGCTACAAATTTTCCTTGTACAAGGCCTAACTTTGTAGAGCACGTTTTCGTGATGCAATGTTTGCGCACAGTCAATCTTGATTAGATTTAATATAGCTTGATAGAATAGGGAGGCAGTCATTAGGTAGGTAGATATTAAGTTTCTCCTTCCCTGTGATAAAAGAATTGGATTGTGTATAGTAAGTACATAAAATACTATACCTACATTCAATTAAAGGAAAAGAAAAACTATCTACTAGGTATCTTTAAAAAATATGTAGACAATAATATTTTTCTAATCCCTCCTATTACCATATTCAAATACCTATGCTCAGCACAGAGCACAGCATATGGGGTTTTCCATAGTTTTATCAAGAACATAATTTATGTATTGGGCATGTTTATGGAAAAATATAACATGTATCTAATTTGACCACAGTCATCATCAAATATTAGATTGGTATGCATTGGTGATCTGTCTGTCTGTGTGTAAACACTGACACAAACAAGTATTGTTTGACGAGCACACAGCCACATGGCTCATTTCATTGATACAATAGCAAATAGTAACTAAACTGAGGCCATCATCCGTTTATAAGGTACAGTCGTCGTGGTATACGGGTACGCGACCCCGGCTTCCCGAGCTTCTACTGTCTTTGACTACCTTCCGGGCAGTAGTATCCTACTACCTGTATTCCTGTCCCAATCTCACCACATTCCTCCCCACTCCTATTCCTACTTTCCTATCTCTCCCAGATCCAACAAAAGCAGCTCCCTCCTGCTTAACAAACAAAGTCTGTTTCGGCGAGAATGGCAACCCAATGCAGATAGTGCGAACGGGCTTGGCGGACTCGGCGATTCAGCAAGGCAATGTGGATGGCCTAGGGCGACGGTAGAGGGCGCGTGTAGTTACTGTCGGCCAGACACAGCATCCGACCTTTCCTTCAGTTGTAACGGTTCTCCGTTCCACTGAACTGGGGAGGGGAAGGAAAAAAGCAGCTCCCTCCTGCTTAACAAACAAAGTCTGTTTCGGCGAGAATGGCAACCCAATGCAGATAGTGCGAATGGGCTTGGCGGACTCGGCGATTCAGCGAGGCAAGGTGGATGGCCTAGGGCGACGGTAGAGGGCGCGGGTAGTTACTGTCGGCCAGACACTGCATCCGACCTCTCCTTCAGTCGTAGCGGTTCTCCGTTCCACTGAACCGGGGAGGGGAAGGACTAAGTGTGTGCGCTTGCGTTTGCGCACCCTAATATATCCTGCGCAACTGACCGCTTCCGAATAATGGACTCCGATGACGCTAAGTCCTGCGGCGATGGGTTGAAGTAGAGAGGTCTAGCGTGGTGCAAGCTGGGCTTTGTCTGATTCCTGCACGCAGGCGGTCCCAGGGGTGTGAGTACACGCCGTGGTCGCTTTTGCATTGAAAAATCGGGACGACAATGCGAATTCGGCAGCACCTGGGATGACAAGAGCAGCCCTATTTAGGGAAGCACTGCTCTCCTCGCTCAGTCGAGGGGGGGGCTAGAAAAGGTGCCCTAAACAAATGCTCGTCCCTTCCTGGAAGGTGGTAGTAGCCACGGCTGCCATCGCATCACTTAACACGTGGTCGACGCAACAAAAATAAAATAAATAACACACCATCTATAATGACATTTGGCGCATGGAACGTGAGAACGCTCATTGATAGAGATGGCAACGCCTGTCCTGAACGTAAAACCGCTATAGTAGCTCGGGAACTTCATCGCTATAACGTGGATGTGGCTGCACTCAGCGAAACACATCTTGCCGATGAAGGAGAACTAGTGGAAGATGGAGGATACACTTTCTTCTGGAAAGGTACATCCGTATCTGAACCTCGACGTTCAGGGTAGGATTTGCCATCAAAAATCATTTAGTAAAGCGACTTGAAGAATGTCCTGTTCACATCTCGGACCGCGTTACCACACTGCGCCTTCACTTGGACAAAGACAACTACCTTAATGTTATCAGTGTCTATGCTCCAACGCTAGACAAGTCTGATGACATTAAGGACAAATTCTATGAGGAACTATCTCAATGCCTTGACAGCATAAACGCCAGAGAGCAGATACTATTGCTGGGCGATTTCAATGCTAGAGTTGGTCGGGACTATGAGGCTTGGCCTGGAGTTCTGGGGCGACACGGGGTCGGCAACATGAACAGCAATGGTCAGTTGCTACTCAGTCTCTGTGCTCAATACGATCTAGCGATATCGAACACTATGTTCAGACTTGCCGCTAAGCACAAGACGACGTGGATGCACCCGCGATCCAAACACTGGCATTTGATCGATTATGCTATTATGCGGCAAAGAGACATCAGTCAAGTCCAAGTCACCCGCGTCATGCGCGGTGCTCACTGCTGGACTGACCACCGACTTATTGTCACAAAACTCCGACTCCGCCTTCGTCGACCTCGTAGATCCATGATAAAAAGCCTGC